>QFEW01009636.1:0-12435 GCA_003316525.1 Termitomyces eurrhizus
TGGTGGTGGTGATATGGAGGTTCGTACGGGAGAGGTGGATAGACGGGGCGGGGGGTCTGCGCGGAGTAGTGATCGGGTACCGGGCGTCCGTAAGGGTCGGTCTGGTACCCGGTGGGGTAGTAAGTGTGAGTATACGTAGCCATCAAGAACGGTGTAAGGAGAGAGTCTTGATATTATGTCAGGTTCCGCTGAGTCGGGGGCTTTCCGGGAAAGCAACGCCCTTACGATGCAGACTTGACCTACAAATACTCGGGTGTCTGGAACTCCGGGACTAGGATTCCGGGGTTCAAGACGTGGACAGGGAAATCCTGGGAGAGGGGACTTAGTCCGGGAGTTTTGGGTGGATGGGTAACGGGGAAGTTCGGGTAGGGGTCGAGTCGTGAACCGGGGGTTCTAAGATGAGACCAAGTTAGTAAGTTAAAGTCGCGAAGTGCGTACCGGTCTTAGAGCACGCGATTATCCAAGCGTGCCAGTCAAGCGTGCCAGTCAATGCGTACCAGTCAAATAGAGGGCACACAACAATCCAAGTAAAGCAGAGTAACAGTATATGTAATATCAAGACTAGCAAATACAGCGGAGAACTACACTATAAGTACTACGGATCGTGTCTCGGGCTTCCGGAGTGTCTGGGATGAGTTCTGGGGGTCATTGAGTAGCGGCCAGGGACTGTATACCGGGATCGCGCGTGTGGGGACGCGCGATCAATTGGCACAGAGGGAGTCGTGATGCGTGGGGCGTGATGCGTGATGGTCGGATGCGAGCCGCGTGATCCGATCGTTGATGGCGGTTGATCCCGGGGTCCGTGATGCAGGGGTCCCGGGGGGCTGGCTGATGGTGGTCATTGATGCGTGTGATGGCGGCGTCGGTAGCTGTGGGGGCGGGGTGCGCTGTGGGATTGACGGAAGGGGTTCCCGGGCAGGGCTCCGGGGGTGTCCCAGGGAGGTTCCGGGGGGGAGGGGTCGTGACACTGTTTTATTCTGGCCGCTAGTATACTATCATGTGCAGCTAGAATTGCGGACTTTAGTCGTTGTGCAAATACGTGTACTCCCAGATACTCATTTTTGCCAGCGGATTCCCAAGCCATTGTCCTAGGTAGTTGCCCATAGTTAAGGAAAAATGGTGAGTACCCGGTACTTTCTGACCTTGCACTATTGATGGCGAATTTGATTGCTGGTAGTTTCGCCACCCAGTCCTTCTGGCTCAGACTCACGCATTGTCTAATCATTTGAGTCACAGTTCAATTTGCGTGCTCAGTGGCACCGTCTGTCTCAGGGTGGTATGCGCTCAACATCTTGAGCTGTGTACCAATTAACTCATGTAAGTGTGACCAAAAAATGCTGGTAAAGTAGGAGTCTCAGTCGCTGACTATTGCTTTGGGTAGTCCATGTAACTTATAAATTTTGGCGAAGATTAATTCCGCAACGTTCCTCACAGTGTAGTTCGTGCGGCTTGGTACTAGGTGTACCATTGCAGTTAAGTGATCGATTATCACTGTTAGCGCGTTGTATATTGCATTATGGTCTTTAGATTCCGGCAGGGGCCCAACAAAATCTATCCCTATTACTTTCCAAGGTTGGGTGGGCACTAGCAGGGGATTAAGCAAACCGTAGGGCTTATGATTGGTTGGTTTGCTGTGAGCGCAGATTACGCATGTATCACAAAACACGTGAACATTGCTACTCATATTCTTCCACCACACGTGCTCACGTAGATACGTAAGTGTCTTTTGCACGCCCAAGTAAGCTAACATAGTGTGGGCTTCAGATATGACTACTTCGTGGACGTTTCGTCCTGCAATTAGTACCGACGGTATGCACAATACTTTCTTGCCGTTGATTACTAAGTATAGTAATCCGTCTTTAGTGTATTTGAAGTTTTTGTATTCACGAGGATTTTTGGCTATTAGTGATAGTGTCGAGTCTTCGCTGTATTTTCCTTTTATGCTTGCCAGCAAGTCAATCGGCTCGTGCCCTCCAGCCATTAGTTTGGTCAGGGATACTGGGTTGAGATTTTTCATGGTCTGCTGCAGTTGGATTGATCGTTCACTCAACCCTTTCTCACATTCCTGTTCCAGGTCTGCAATGTTTACCTTGCCAATTGCTTCGCTCATGGCTTTATCTGTTTTGTTTAGATCAGACTTTAGTTTTCTGGCAGGGATCCGGATGGTAAGTTTCTTTTGCTTAGCACCCTTGCCCTCCTTTTGTTGCTGAGGGCCTCTCAGCACAAAATGTTTTGTCATTCAGGATGTGAATTCCTTTGATGTTTCTGCTCGGCCAGTTTCTGCCGGGGGTACGACCTTCCATTTGTAAGTCCTCTTACTTCCGACGTTGCCTTCAGCTAACGCTTGCATTGTCTGTGCCTGAGCAGACCGGCGATCCCTCTTGTTAATAATTATGCAATCATTATTGCATGATCTCTTAGCCGCTCCTGCGTTTGCGTTTGGCGTCGAAGCTTCTTCTGGCAGCGTTACTCCCTCGCCCTTCATTCCAACCAATACTGGCATGGATATCAGGTGATTTTGTAGTGAGTTGTTGTCGATCACATCATGGTATGTGTATTCTCCTTGAGCTCGTACGGTGCCTGGCTCATCATAGGAGTATAGGCAAGATAGTGAGTCCGATAGAATGTTCTCGACTCCAGGAATGTATACTACAGTAAAGTCAAATCTGGAGATCTTTTCTAGCCATCGGGCCTGTCGGCCAGAAAGGTTTTTCTGGTTTAGTAAGTGTATTAAGCCCTTATGGTCTGTAAACCATGTAAACTTAGTTCCTTGTAAAATATCTCTGTAGCACAGCATCGTTTTGATGCCTGCTAACATCTCTATTTCATGGACAGGATAATTCTGTTGCGCTGAGTTCAGTTTCACAGAATAGAAGGCCGCTACACTTGTGTTTTGCCAGTCATGGCCCTGGCTGACCATGCCTGCTATTCCCGTTCCACATCCATCGGTGACTACGTTCACTGGTTCCACGCCTACCCTGTATGTGAGGGGTTTGCGGTGGTGTTTGCGGCAAGTCACCGCCAATTGTTTAATATCTTCGAACGCACATTGGTGCGTGAAATCCCAACAGAATGGCACAGTGTCACCGGTAAGTCTGTGTAATATTCCCATTGGTATTCTTACTCGATTGATATCGTCAGCGAGATATCCAGCGGCATCCAGAAACCCCCGTAGAAGATCCCTATTGGTGGGAGTTTTCCAGCGCAAAAGTGCGTCAACTTTATCGGGGTCCATGCGGATTCCCTTATCACTGATTATACGGCCAAGAACCTTCATTTCTGGGCATAAAAATCTAAGCTTATCCTTTCCAGGTACAGTTTTTCTGATTTCAGAATGTTGATAACAATCTTTACATGTTCAATGTGCTCCTTAAGACTTTGTGAATATATGATAATGTCCTCTAAATAGACGTCCATGAATCGACCGATATGCGATGAAAAGATATGTTTCATTAGTGCCTGGTACGTAGCGGGAGCATTACAGTCACCCTGCTGGACAACATTACTGATCATATTTCCATCTGGGGTAGTAACTGTTGTGCGCTCAACGTGTTCTGGTACCACATGGATTTGCTCGTAAGCATCCTTGCCATCAAGAATAGATCTATATTTACCTCTGGCAACCCTCCGCAGAATGCCGTCAATATCTGGCAGCGGCGACAATCGTTTTATCGTGTTGGCGTTTTGAGCTCGAAGGTCGAATACTGTGTGCAGCTGGGGAGGCTCCCCGGGTTTCAAGGGTTTTGAGATGAGCATCATGGGGACAGTATTGCCTAGGCTCATGATCTTCCATCTCCCATTTTGAATGTACGCATCGCGTTTCTCTACCCACTGTTCTCTCATCGCTTCCGGGCATTGCAATGGTCGCCACAGGTAGATCCTGTTTGGATCAATCAAATCAATTGTATGATTAATGGATCTCAACAGGGGAAGAGGTGTGTCACTTGCCAATTTACAGATTGGTTCCACGTACTGACATAGTTCCTTTCTGACTGTGTCGATATCTTGCTCATACAGTCTCATAGATCTTGACGCTAGCTGAGTGATGCCCGATCCCTTCATTGGAACTGACTCTTTAGAGCCCACCACAACGCGGCATGGGTTTATCCCAAACGTTACACGGTGCTGGAATAAGAAGGGTGTGCCTAGGATGAGATCATAGCCTGAGAGGTTGATTACGTCGAAGTAACGCTGCTCTGAAATGGCTTGGTACTTGAAATTGGTAGTTGCACCAAAGTTGATGCGAGATCGAGACCCTTGCACCGCTAACTGGACAGGCACGGGGGAGGTAAGTTCCCTTTTCTCGATTCCAAGTTGTTGGGCTAAGGTGCTGGAAATGAAGTCTCCAAGCGAGCCAGAATCTACCAGTGCATGTGCTGGGTGTCCGTTTATCTGGACAACAATTACCAGGGGTTTTGGAATCTGCCGTGACAGGTTCCTTGCAAACGCAGCATTTTGCTGCAATGAAGGATACATTCTGGCAGGGATCTGTTGCCCGTTCAGTTCCAGTACGCAAAGCTGTCCGTTCTCGATTTCCAGGCATAGACGTTCCACTGTCGGCAGCCAAGCCTTTACCAGATTGGATGTGTATCTGATATCCCCAATTGAGGCTGGTTCCTGGAACAGGCTGGCCACATCATACTCTGGGTAGTCAGGTAGGCTGTAGGCTTCCTTTTCTATTTGTTTGAAGCGTTCGTTGGTTATTTGATGGCTGGGAAGTTCAGTGTGGAACCCCAGGTGGCAATCATATATTATGTACGCAGCACCGTCTTTGAGCACCTCAAATCGGTGGTATTGGTGTGTCTTATCCTTTTCATCTGGTGGGTATGGGGCCCCACTCTCTAAAATTTGTTTAGTGTTCCACACGGTCACCTCAACTATCAGACAGGTTTGGTAGAAGGACCGATTCATGTATGGAGCTCCTGTTCGGATACTGCAGATTGTCGTGTACCAATCCCCCAGTGAGTATTGCAATCGTTCCACTAGGGACTTGTTGATTATCTCAAATTCATCAAACACTTTATCGTGAACGATAATCTCGTTTTGCGCCACTGCAGTAGCAACGAATCGCCTTCCCCTAAACTGCAGTACATTGGCGGGATCCCCAGGGTAAGGCTGCATGCTTTCTAGCATTTCTTCTAGCTTATTACATGCTGGGTTTCCCAGGCATCGGCGCTTGGAGTCTATGTCCAACAGGGCAAGCTTTTCTTCTGCCGATTCCACCGGCATCCAGTACATCTTGTTGAACTCTTTTGGTGGGGCGAGCAGGGTTTCTTCACTGTCTGAGGTGTATTCATTCAACAGCTCATCTTGTACTTCTGCGACGGAGCTCATGGACTCAATATCTGAGAAATCGTCCCAGTCCTGGTCCGAGTCTAATACTGACTGTAGGTCTGGAATTGTGTCTCCTTCACTATCGTACTCTTTGTTGTTGAAGTAGTTGAGTGATCCCAATTGCATCATTCCCAAGGACAACTCGGTATTTTCGCCAAGGCTGTCGATGCGCAGTTGCTCGGTGCATGCCAGGTCCATTCTGATTCTGAATGCGCTGATGCCTGGCGGTTTTCCATTACCAGATTTTGCTTTCCCCCTTTCAGAGCAATTGCATGCGAAATGTCCTTCCCGCCTGCACCGGAA
Source organism: Termitomyces eurrhizus (assembly GCA_003316525.1). NCBI lineage: Eukaryota > Fungi > Basidiomycota > Agaricomycetes > Agaricales > Lyophyllaceae > Termitomyces > Termitomyces eurrhizus. Next base: position 5,638 of record QFEW01009636.1, read on the forward strand.
GCATTTATTTGCAGCGCGATATTCTTCCTTCTCCTCCTTTGTCAGGGGAACTTTTTGATCCACATTCTTCTTAGGTACATTGTTTCTCTGCAATTGCTGGCCTTGCCCGCCTGGATTACTGTGTGGATGGCTATTTGTGGTCTTATTCTTATGCACAAAATTATTCTGAGATCGTTTGGTATGATCCGACACAGGGTTTGTCTTATTAGATTTATTATTATCACTTTGCTGTCCGGCTGACTGTAAGTTAGCGTTATGGCGGGGCGGATTGCCACCCCGGTTTTCTTTTACATCGACATTGTCGGCTAATTCCTGATATTCAGCCTCTTGTACCATCTCTTTCCAGGAAGTATATTCAGGGTTGAGGTGAGCCTGTAGCAGGGCTTTGCGAAGCGAAGGCCGGAACCCATTAAAGAGCTTAACTACACGGGCTCAGGCACTATCTGCGCCCATGATGGTGAACAACTCATCTAAATCAGCGACGTATTCACGGACTGATTTCTGTCCCTGATAAAAGCTGTTTAGCCTTTCTCTCTGCTGATTCCTGAAGTCAATCGGGAAGCAATAGTTAAACAATTCAGTAAAGAATTTCTTTATTGACCAGTGCTCGGGGTCCAGTGACACACAGCGTGTATAGAACATGTAGGCCTTTCCAGTCAAGAATTTGGACAATACCATTACCTGGCGCCTCTTCTCGACGTAGCCATACTTGACGTAGGCAGTGCCATGGGTCAAGAACTTGTGAAATGCACGTATGTCCACCTTTCCGTCATATTTTTCAGGAGGGGTTGGCTTGATTATTGTGTGCCAAGATTTTTTGTGCTTAGTTTGATCGGATCTGTGGCGTCCGCAATGGTGAGATGATGATTGCGACTTAGAGCTTGACGAGCTGGACTCACTGTCCTCGCTGTCGTACCCAGAGCTCGTGTCTGAGTCTGATTCACCGTCTGATGAAGAATCTGAGGAGTCAGGGTCAGGGTCGGACGAATCGTGGCATTGACGCTTGCCGAGGCGTTCAAATGCCCGTCCCAGTGTGCTTCTGGAAGAAATTTGAGTGATGGGCTTGGTAGCCACATCCTTCTCTCTAAGGTGAGTCCTTTTACTCGCATCTGATCTGTATCAGTGTCTACTCTTTGATATTTCAGCCACTCTTTGGATTAGGGTGGCTAGTTTGTTAGAGATTGGCTCCGATCCAGTGCACGCCTTGCATTTTTTGTGACTGGTTTTCTCCTTCTTGCGGAAACAGTCTAGTTCGCGCTCCAACTTTCTTTTATTATGAAGGTAGTCTAACACATCTTCATGAGAGACTTCGTATTTATCCATAATGTCAACCATTTCCTCTCCCGGAGCGGCTTCGCTGTTGTTTCCGTAATATTCATTGGTTTGGGCGTCATGCTCCAGCTCTGGGGCTGATGGTTGGTTTTTGTAGTCCAGTCTTTCATTGTATTCTTCTAGTAACTCTTGTTGGAGTTGAGGGTCTATCTCGGCTTTGTTGAGGGCTACATCCCCCCAGTTCCTTGGGTCTGTTCCTTTACCCTTGTTACGGGTGTCTCCCTGGGCATCATAATCTGTGCCATAATCAGGGTGGACCCTGTCCATTCTTCTGTCTATGTGCTCATGTTCAGCATCAGTCAGATGGCTTCTGGCCTCTGCAAATGCTTCCTCATATTCATCCCCTGCGAAGTGACAGTGGGGTTGTGGCACAGGTGTTATATTGGCTTCACTACGAGGGTTGCTATATTCCCTATCAGGTAAGTTACCATTTTTGTCTGTATCAGATGGAGGACTAATTAAACTAGGTTTTCCATCAATGTTGTCGTTCCCCAAGGGGTTGACTTTTCCACCGGCCTGTGGCTCAGCTGCTTCCACTTCTAACTCAGTGGGCATTGCGACGTTTTCAGTACTCGCAGAATTACCAATGTGTGGTTCCGGATCCACTACATTGGCCACAGGGTTCCTAGCTAGTGTTCCGAAGCGTTGCAAGGGACCCGTGTTTCTGACAGCAGTGGGACTGAGCTGGTGAGCCGACTTCCCAGGTTGCTGATTGTGAAGAGAATACCTAGTAGACATTGTTAATGAAGATTTTTGGGTTTGTTGACTCACGATAATGGGTGTCCACAGTTGATCAGACTGAGAGAGGCCAATACACGAGAGTCAGATTGATGTTAAGCTTGGTAGGACTTGTTCAAGTTCAAAATATGTGGGAACAGCAGGTGATTCGGTGTTACCACAAGTAGCGTCAGGGTCTTCACGCAGTTGAGAGAACTGTTGTAAGTCCTTTGATTGGGGAAGAACTGTCTACAAGTACAATCAGAGACCCCTTTTATATTACCGGTTATGTTGTACCCGAACTTAAGCTAAGAAAGAGATACTATATCACGAGAAAGTCTGGTGGCACCCAAATAGGAAGTACTTAGGTCACAGCCGTTACATTGCTGAACCGCACACTCTATCCAACCAAACTCAGTACTTGTTATGTAACTTGTGGAGACAAATGTATATCATAATATCATAAATTGTGTTGACAAGAAAGAAAACCTCAGAGCTTTAGAGCGGTAGTTTCTAAGAACCTCAAAGGTAAGTATTTACAGCAGGTAAATTAGGCAATTCTACACTCACCCATGACAAGGATACAATGACGGTTGCATCTTCTCCTTCCCAGGATATGTGATGCTGAGCAAAGTGAGACTTGATGTCATTATAGTGGCAGACTTCCAGAGAGGACTCTAAATCTGTTCCCCACAGTGAAGCTCTGAGACAAGGGAAATCAGAGTATGGATCGTGTTGAACTTAGATCTGTTTAATCGAGCGACCAACAAGCCACTTTCCTTGAAGGCTGTTACACTGTGCGATGGCAGATTCCTGGAACTCGACAACTTGATCAATGCAGAATGGAATGTTGCTGTTGATGCACAGTACACCGCTGTTTCCTTTGTGGCGGTTGAGTGCAGTGAAAGATTGATTGTTCACCATTGTGGAGTTTGAGAACATTGCATAAGCTGGGATGAGAGCATTAGGTCCAAGGACTTTCTGGAATGCAATTTGTAGAGGGCCAGGTAGTATCTCTTGTTTGTAGCCAACATGAGAACCAGAGAGGTCATCATCATCTAATGTTGAATGAACATCTTGAGTGTCCAAAGGGCTACAAATCTGAGAGGGCATAAGCAACTTAAACATGTCATAACATGCACATATTGGTTGAGGACAAGTTGATTTTGTGAAGAAAGCGCAAAGGTTTGTCAAACGGTGCCATGATCTGGAAATGGTCTCTTCGTATTCACCTAGGAGCCGTGTTACAAATTAACCTCAACAGGGCAAAGATCAGTATTCTAGTATCTTTCCTTCTTTATATCAATACAAAATGGAGCTTGCTACAGAACGCTCGCCCGACGACTAGTAAGAATGACCTGTTAATGACTACTAAGACTGTGTTTTCTGATTTGCAACCAGCCACTTTACACACCCAACGCTACAACCGTCTAATGTCGTGGTGGATGCAGTGTCACTCTCTCTGCTGAATGAATCAACACTGGATTATGCCACAGAGCTGATTGGCAGCAGCTTTAGAGTAGAAGACAACCCAAGAGCAAAGGGAAGCAGCTGGCAAGACGGAAAAGGTGGAAGCGCATGAGGCGGTATAGAGTTCGTGTGGCATCAGCGGCTATGACAAGGAGGACGATGGACCATATGTAGGCATTGGACTGGAAACCGAGGAGGTTGATGAGCAGAGAGATGCCGGGGAGAAATGCCCACTGGTTCTCATACTTAGCCAGCATCGGCAATGGCAGCGAAGTGGAGGGCATCCCAGTGCACAGCAGCCAACAAGGAGCGTTGGAGACGGGGCAACACGTCAAAGAGAGGTGGCATGCGGGTGATGACGGCGACGACAAGCGCAGACACAAACATTGGCGTACAATATCCAGCAGCAGGCTTGTCTCGATAGCAGGAAATAGTGCGGGAAGTGATTTACCAGCAGAAGACTGATCACTTGAAACGGAGGCTGGAAATGACTGAGGGGGATTTACTTGCTCCTGGACTGCGGCCAGCAAAGAAGAGAGGCCCGATGATTGATTCGTCATTGCTGCCAGCGTGCGAAGCATGGTCATCATGCCAGTCAAAGCCACGTCGGTACTCTCTGGACCTGATCAAGTGGCTGCGCTTGTAGCAGAGTGTTCTCAGGGCTACCAATGGGAATGGAGTGTTCTTTATCAGGCATTGTGGATGGAAAGGCTGGAAGCGTTGGCGATGGAGCAAGGGAAGAGAGAGAGGTGATATCGAAGGTGATACGGTGGAAGAGACACAATGCTCACAGTTGCTACAGAGCCTGGTTGGAGCAAATCAGCCGTTTAATAAATGAGCATGTCTGACTGAATGTGCCGTGGATTACCAAAGGTGTTCTGCAGAAACTAAGCCAGACAAGAAATGGCGAGCGCAAGATGAGACAGAAATGGCAGAGAGACCATCGTGGTGTGCAAGGAGATCATCCTCTGTAATACCAAGTTGGAAATTGAGGACGTTGAGGAACTCGCGTTCAATGCGACCGACATCTCTCTTGCCGAAAACTCCAGTACAGAGTGCCCAATGAACATTCTTCAGAGTAGAATCATTCGAATGAGCTGTGAAGATAGATAATTAGAGGGAAAATGGACACACCTTTGATGCAACAATCAGAGCGCCAAGAAAGACTCTCGAGTGCCCACTCTTCCAGCACAATGTGTAGATGTGGCTTGGCACGGTCAATATATACAAGTGTGGCAAGAAGTGTTGCAGTGGAAACTTCAGCATGAGTTATGACATTGTTGACAAAAGCTTTGAATTTGGCATGCTCTGGGCGATGAGACAGTGGACGTCCACGGGTTGAGAAGGGGCTACCCATTGCAAAGTCTACTGTGTCTGTTAGAATCTCGACAGTCACACTTGTAATTCTGGGAGGATCTAGTAATATAACACGTAAGTTAATTCTAGGTATTCTGATCAGTATGTGTATTCATATATAGGTAGCATAGAAAATGTACCCTTAGATCATGTCAACGAACTGAGGGTACTGAATGCGTGTAGGTGGTTGATATATGTATAGTGTAACAAAGCAGTCGATGGCAAAGCAGCCAGTGGCCACTTTGGCCCTGGCATCATGGCTGTGGTATTTTCTCTCGTCACAATATCACATCGCCAACAGTGTCAACTACACAATCTACCACATATTCTGATAGCAAAAATGGGCAAGATTGAAGAAAAAATGTGAAGACTTGGACTCACCAACGATACCACGAGTGATCTTAAGGTCGATGAGCTCTAGGAGGGCAGGAGAGTAGCGAGAGAGGTCTACAAGACTGGTGTGGTGGACAGGAGAGGAGGAGGACGATGACAAGTGCGGGGACAGGAGCATGTTCGCAGATTGGGGCGGATGAGTGGCAACTTCATTGGAGTTGAGGAGGATATAACTGAGATGCGTCCTTTGGCACACGATGAGGATAATGTATCACGCTGACTGAAGTGCGTCTCATTACAGAGTACGTTCCTCCCTTCTCTCTTACCCTTTCAAATCTCTCTTCATACCTTCCCCTAGTCTCTGCAATTCCCCTCCAATCCATTTTCTGCATGCTGACAAGACAATTTTCTCAATCAGTGGTGGTAAGACTGGAAGAAGATCAAAAAGACAGTATTGGAATGTGGCTCAGTGACCTTTTATGTACATTGTTGACCCAATGCTATAAATTATCAAGGTTGATCGTCTCTCTACTCGTGTTGCCATCGAGTCGCTGGCGACTCTGAAATTGACTCCCTCAGGGGCTCCCTGATCGAGTCAATTCCTGTTTCCATGACATTTTACCTTTGGAAAATGAAATGTATTTCTTTCTCACATATTGCCATTAGATATATGTTATAACTTTCTTGTTGTATTTTACTGAGAAAAAGAATAAAAGTATCTAAGAGAAAAATTCAAAGAAAGAGATTAAATTCTTCCAAGCCTAGTTCTATAAGAAATATAATTTCTATATTGTTGGGTAACATAAAAAGAACAATTATAAACATTTTCAGTGTGTTTACACTGGAAAAAAGATGGTAAAAAGATGTTATTTTATGATAGGAAACAATCAGGAAATAGGTGAAGTTTTTCTTAACTTTTACACTGAGAAATTGCTTATGTATTTCTCAAGGAAACATGTCATGGAAGTTGTATAACATGTTTCTTTTTTAATTTTTCCAAAGGAAACAGCTTCCGCTGCCAGCAGTGACAGCAACTCGCAGATCATCAATTGGCGCTGTGGCCATCAGCGCAGGCAACTTGGACAATGGCAAAGACAAACCTTGGTGTTGACAATCTGGAGCTTGCGTGGGCTTGACTCTGGCTGGTCAGCAGCACCCACGAGTGCAAGGAGCGACGTGCAGAAAAGCATTTTGATGATACCATGTGTGCCGTTGTCTGGAGAGCGTCAGCAGCGCACATACATGCCCAAACGGGTCGCAGTTTGTGATGCTGTATCCTGTCCACGTTCCCACAGAGATGCAGCTGCAGCACTGTCAGCACTGCCCTCCCTGTGCAGCGACCACATATGAGAAATCCTGGTTAAAGTTGGCAAACAACATCAGTCCATGGGGAGTTAGAAGTTGCCCCTGATCACTATCTTTGTATCGTCGTAGCAGTGCACGTATGTGCAGTTATAAGTGTTCATCCACACGAATGATTATCATATTTATCATATCATATATATACATAAATTACTGTATACCATATATAATAATAATAAAGTAAAGAAAATAAAGAACGAAGAAAAAGGAACATGTAAGAGTCGGGGA
>QFEW01009642.1:0-14784 GCA_003316525.1 Termitomyces eurrhizus
CATAATTAAATGTTTATTTTGACTTCTGGTGCATGTTGTGTCCCTGACTGCTGGTACAGCGTTGTATCAATAGACGTGGCATTCTGGGTGGAGACAGATGCTTCTGACTTTGCGGTGGGCGCTGTGCTGTTACAGAGGGCATGTAATGGGGAGTGGAGGCCTGTGATGTTCTTCTCCAAGTTGATGCAGTCCACAGAGTGCAACTATGATGTGCACGACAAGGAGTTGCTATCAGTGGTGAGGGTGTTTGAGGCATGGCAGCCATATCTAGAGGGGAGCCCGTTTCCAATTGATGTCTTTTCCGATCATCATAACCTGGAGTACTTTATGACCGCAAAGGACCTGAGTCAATAGCAAGCAAGATGGAGCCTGTTTCTGAATTGTTTTGGGTTTGTGATTCATCACAGGCCAGGGTGTCTCTGCGTGGGGCCTGACGGCTTGTTGCGGTGGCCAGACCATGAGGTCCTTGCTGGCAAGAGAGAAAATGTGGAGCAGACAGTGCTGCCACTGGACAGAGTGGTGAGGCATGGGGTGGTGGTGCAGATGGAGTGTTGTGGCCCATCGGAGGTGGTGGCGCAGGTGGCAGCAGTGCAGGCAGTGCTCACAAATGGCACAATCCTGAAGAAGGTTTGGGCAGGTCTTGGGTCTGGATGGAGCTCCCACCTTGGTCAAAGCTCGACTCCGGGATTTCACAGTGGATGGTGGCCTGGTGCGTTTCCAGGGCCTCATCTATGTGTCAGACAATGAGGAGGTGAAGCGCTTCATCCTTCAGCTTTACCACGACTCCATCCTGGCTGGGCATCCTGGACACACAAACATACTAGCTCTGGTGGCGAGAAACTATTATTGGCCTTGTATGTCAGAGTTTGTGCACAGGTATGTAGATGGATGTGAAACCTGTCAGCGCATCAAACCATAGCACCAGAAGCCATTTGGTCCTCTTCAACCCCTGGAAGTTTCAGATGGTCCATGGCAACATGTGTCTACAGACTATGTTGGCCCCCTCCCAACCTCCCAAGGATGCGACATGATACAGGTGGTCTGCAATAAGTCGACAAAAAGGGCACATTTTCTGGGGATGCGGTCAATAGACGATGCTGCCACAATGTGTAACAGTTTCATGGAGCGAGTGTGGTGCCTGCATGGCACACTGAAGAAGGTCATCTCAGAGGGGTTCTGCGTACCACAAACTGCGTGTTGTGGTCACGATCCAAATCGGCCTTCTTGGCCAAGAAGGTCCCCACATGCTGACCCCATAAGAGTGCTCCAGCAGGCGGTAGTCATCTGCTTCTTTCTTTGTGGCCACTCCGATGCTTGTAGTGGTTAGCAGTCTTAAGGGACTGCTCATACCTGATGGTGTACGCCACAAACTCCTCCACATCATTGACCTCTGAGAACAGTCCATCCTCACGTATCAGATAGCAGCGCATATCTGCTGAAATGCCATCCAAGAATGTTTTGAGCATTGTATACCTATCCGGATATACTGCCATATTCTGGGCATGGTCATTAAGGGTATTGTAGAACCCTTGTACTCTCAACTTCTCAGTGTACTTGGCAGACTGGAAGTCCCACCTTGCATCCTGTAGCATGGAGAGGTGCACGAATTGATCATACAGTCCTGTTAGGACTCCTCTGAACATCCACTCATACTGGACCCAGTTGACATGCAATATTGCACGTCAAAACCACTCTATGGCCTCTCTGGCCAAGAACTCAGGTAGAACAAAGATTTGTTCTCATTCCATATGGTCACTGCCGTATAAGCACATGGCAAGGTGGGTGCATACATCTATTGCCCAGTCCTCCAAGTCACTGAACTTGGACGCACCTGTGTAGGCACAAATATGCCTACTGTCTGCTTTACGCAGCTTCACCCCATCTGGTAACCATAAGGTTACTCCCAGGGCATCATTGACTACTTGATGCAGGCAATTGTGCATGGCTTCACGATGCATCCAAATGGCCTCCTGCTGGCCCGGAGATCTAGTCGCTAAATCAGCGGCTTAGGAAAGTGACTTCCCTCATTAACCCTGCGGCAGACGTCCTGAGCCTCCTTGACTGTAGGCATAATTGCCCTCGTCTCGAGGAGTTGACCTAGAGCCATCATTCTGACCATTTCCAGGGGCATCATGTCTTGTGGCGCCATCTTGATCCAGGAAGTCTCCTCGATCATGATCGTTGTGCTGCCCTGGGTCTGGGGAAGCTTGATTCTCCTAGCCCTGCATCATGAATCAATGACACATCTCGTCAATGGGCTTAGTGCCCTCAAATACAATGCCCTGATCATCAATAAGGGACTGTCCCTTAGTCCTGAGATCGCCATTGCACATATATTGATATGCTACTCTGTCACTCAATGTTTCTGCCATGGTCACGCACAGCATCACAGATGCCTCGCTTTCCACCTTGAGCATGGTACTATCATGTCCATCCAGGCCTGACATATCTGTTCTAAGGGCTTGGTTACGCATGTGTGGGGGCTCCTCATGCCACCCTTGTCCTGCTGGAGTATAAAAGGTACTCACCGGCTTTACCTTGGGCACTTTCTGCACCCATGCTAGTGCTTCTACTAACTTGACTCCAACATCTTGATTATGTCATGCTGAGCATTCCTCGGACATGTGGCTCCAGGGGGTCGAGACCCCCAATTGCCTTGCAGCCTTCCACTGCACATACATTTGCAGTTCCATAGTGAGCACTCTCACCATCAAATCAGTATATTTTGTACTGAATACATTGGGCACTTTGTGCCCTTGTCACCTAAGTGCTACTATATGTGCTGAAGCGTAGCGCTCGAGTTGTGCTTGGGTGGTGTATTTCATCACCTCTGGGTGCAAATCCCAGAACACCTGCAAGTGCACGGTGTACGCAGTTTTCAACCACTGCTCCTCTGCTCTGATGTCATCGTTGCTTGACAACTCAATCACCTCCTCTGGATGCTCTGCAATCTCTGGGACTTCCTGCACTGCTGGTGTGCACAGAAATTGGTTTTCTGCATAGGCTACTTCAGGACTTGCAGCCTCCTCCAGTACCTCTTCTATGCAGGCTTCCGCTATCCTGGAGGGCATTGAGCCCGCTGCGGCCCACCTGGTTCCACTACCCCAGCTTGGAGGAATAGCTCCTCCAGTCTATACCGACAACTCGGTGTCTTCTAAGACACCATAGGCGCCTGTTGACTGTTGTCTTTCCTCAGGAGGCTCTTTTGAGGCTAGTCAGCTAGACTATTGCAGTCCTCCTGGCAGCTGCATGACTGGGGGAGTTAATCCCCCTGGCATCTTGTCCTGGAGCCGTTGCTGACCATCCTGTTGTGAGCTCTCAGCTCTCTGGGCCTCACTTTTATTCCTGAACAAGTCAGTGCTTCAACTCCGGTCTTGAGCCTTGGATCTTGACTGACCTGCATTGGATGCTGACGTGTCCTGGGTGTCTGCTGAGTCTCCCCGTAGATCATGGGCATTCCGCCCACCATTAGTGGCAACTGCAGGTATGGGATTACTCATTGATTCACTGTTTGAAATTTGCACAGTATGGCTGTGCAGGAAGCTCAAGAAGCTGATAGAGTTCTGTCAACAAACTCAGCGACTGCCGTCGGATGCTAGGCAATAGATCCTAGCTGGCGGATTCAAAAAAATGTAACAAAGTTACAGTTGAGTGAGAGCTTAAGGTTTACACTGCACAGAATCAGACCAGTCCAGTCTATTGACTATGTAGTTTAAACACAAAATAAGCTGCTTAGTAAGCAGCACATGTAACCTATTTATAGTACAGTAAATAATAATATAATATCGACTACAGTAAGTAAAGCTATGTGGCCAACACCACATAGCAGACTACGCTACATCCACACTATGGATGCATTCATCTCTTCCCTTGCTGAATATCATGTTGACTGCCTATTGAACTCCTACAGACCTAACACATTTTACCAAAATACCTGTCCTACTTGTTCTGAGCCTCAGTACCAAGCCACAACATATGAGCACATCAACTTACCTGCATGTTCATGCAGGTTCCATCCATATTCTTCTCTATCATTTCCTCACATTCCTTTATGATTCTCTAAGCCTGATCCTCGCATTAGTTATTGCATTTGCCTGGAAACCCTCCACATCAGAAAAACACATATCTGCAATTTGCCAGTTCCTCACATACTGTTCACTCAAAGGCATTTCAGAGGACAATATCCTGCCTTCTTCTGAAGCACTTCTGTGTAAGTACACAGTATTCTTTGCAGAAAAACTAGCAGGCAGCTCTATTAGATCCAAATGTGATGAAATTTGTGTCTGGCACATTCAAAACAACTTGCCCTACCAAGGCAGAAACCACCTTGACCATGTCATTAAAGGCATTGAGAATCAGCGACCCCCATCATCAATCAAGGACCAATGACCTTCTGTTACTCTCAATATGCTCCTCACACTTGAATCAAGTCTTGACTTTACTAGCCTGTTTGACATTTGTGTTTACTTCACAGCAACAGCATGCTTTTGGGCTCAGATCAGACTAGGCAAGTTTCTGCCCACAAATGAGAAAAATTTTGACACATCCTTGAACCCTACATGGAATGACCTTTGCCTACCAACAACTAAGAGAAAAACATGAATCCTACACTTGCCAAACACAAAACAAGACAGCAAGAAAGGAGAGGACATCATGCTTCCATGCCAATTCAATGCAGATACAATTTCTGCTTTAGAACTACACTAAAAATTCAACTTCACATCCATAGACTCCTCTCTCACCTCATACAGGCTATCCTCTGGTTCTCTCATACCTCTTACTTGACACAAGTTTCTTGCCAGAATAAATGGTATCTTTGAACCAAAGGATTTACCTATAGTCACTGGTCACTGTCTAAGAATCAGAGGTACTACTTACCTTCTACTTTCACAAATTCCACTGGATGTCATTAAACTGCTTGGTTGATGGTTCTCAGATGCATTCCTTTGTTATTGGAGATCTTTCAAGGTTATTGCTCCACTTTATGTCAAACTCCTTATGCCTATCATGAGAGAAAGTGGAACCTTGCCTCACTTTGCTTCTAAGGGGGTGATCAGCTCTTCCAATGCACGTTGCTCTTGCAAGGCTGGATTATTTCATTGCCAATCATGTGCCACCTGAAAAGCATCTGAGACATGCCCAAAGCCCAGCCTAAGACTGTATATATGTATTGATTAATTATCTATAACTCTCATAACCTATACACTACATCAACTATTTATCCTATTAGTCTCAGACCTATAGTAAGGGCTCAAAATATAAGTCTGCAGAAAGGAGTTACAAAATGAATACAGAATATGTTTTGAGACCATTGCAGTGGTTACATGATCCCATGCTCTTCTGATTCAAACTATCATCATCTTGGAGTACTCACACACTTTTGCACCCACCTACTCTCACCTATCTTTAAATAAACATATCACTATCCAAAACCACTCACATGACCTTCATTGCATTCAACATGACTAATCAGATCCATATCCACAGTCAGTGTTATTGTCAGGTTAGCTTATCACTGATCATGTGCCACCAGCAGATGTAACAAAATAGGATCAAATTGTGATGATCTAGATCAAGATCTGATCTGACAATGCCCAATTTGACATGACTGAAAGGGGAAAGGGAAAGAAGCATGAAGGGATGTCAAAAGAGATGAATGAAATGGTGGCACATACATTGAATGGAGGAAGAAAGAGATGAATGGAATGGTGGCACTGAAACATGCATCACCAAAATGGAAAATGGAATAACAAATTAGGCCAGGAATGCTGGGAGGTCAAGAGCAAAAAGTCATGTGATCTGGTGGTCTGTGCACTGGAAAATTAGTATAAATAGTCCAAGTAGAGTAGAGAATAACAAGGCAATTAATAGGCAAAGACTTGGTAGTTCTTAGAGAGTGAATCACTTAGGCTAGAGTTTATTGAAACCCTCTGCATTGCAGGATATTTGATATTCTGTGAAGCACTCAATACATCAACATTATCATCAAGCACTAGTATGGATTAAAGGCAACTTTCTAAGACTTCAAGAAAGCCCCAGAACTATCAGTACTACTTGCAACCAAGTACTACAATGGACCAAGAAAAGATATTTGTGCTATATCAATTCATGAAAAAAGAGGCACAAAACTGGTTCTGCTACCATGTTCTCCATATCAAATCACATTGGACATTTAAAGAAGTCCTTATAGGATTATATAACAGGTTTATCAATGCTGCAACAATGCAGAAAGCTTGCAATGCCTTTAAAAAGATAGTATATGATGCTAAGACTGGTGTTTAAATATTCTACAATGACCTAGTTGATTATGCTCAGAATATGGCCATCTATCTAGACAAGTATACAATCCAGGAAACATTCCTGGCCAGAATACTGGCAGATATAAAAAGAGCATTGATATGCAATGACAATTTGTCTCCTGAAGTCAACACAGTGACCAAGTTGGTGTATGCAATTAGATATAAGCAATCAACATGAACTGCAAATTATTATAAACAGCATAGTTCACATCAAGAGACAATTAACCATCAGGCAGTGGAGGTGGGAACCTTCCTGGCTAAATGGTCAGAGATGGAGAAGAATTACAACCTACAATTTGTCATCTATAAAACAATCCTAGTAGGCCAATGGCCCAGACCTAAACCTGCTAGATATAGGTGGAGGTAGAACTGGTGCAGTTGTGGGAGCAACTCAGAGGAAACCAGTAGGAAACTCCTCTAGATGCTACAACTGTAGGAGGGTTGGATATTTCACTAAGGAATGTCCAGCCCCTTCTAAGGCACATATTTGTGCAGCCCATATGGCTGCAGCTCTGAGTGATGTCATCAGCAAAAAAGAAGAAGTAGTCAAGAAGGCTGAGGAAGAGCTGCAAGAAGTAGCTAATGGCTTAGAAGTGGATGATACTAAAAGCATCCAGATTGATAGTGATAAATACATTGCAGTGGATATGTATAACAGTAACTACTACACTCATGATGACAAGAATAAACATTTGTTTGCACTGACAGAATGTTAGAGAGATCAGCATGTCCAGATGAGACATGTGACATTACAGAAAGCAACTAATAAGTTGCAGCAACCAAAGTATATTCCTGAAGTGTAAGAGTTTATGTTCTCATTTGCACAAGACACAGAATCTGCCAAATTGGTAGATTTTTCTGCATGTAGTGTAAGTAAAAAAGTATATACTATGCAATATATAATTTAATAAAGAAAGAATTACTATTGTAATTATTTCTATTTGTATTTACAGTACTTTTATTTATTAAAATAATATCAGCACCTTTTTGAGAGGCTGAAGCCTAACCATAGTAGAATTATATGATATAAAGAGAGCCTTCTAGAGGTTCTCAATTATATAAAAAAAAAAGAGTGCTTGGTAACCTATGTAAATGTCAATGGACATCCAGCCTGGACACTGTAGGACTCAGGGAGTACTACTATAGATATGATGCCCCAATTTGCTCACATCAATACAATGCACATTCATGAGCTGGAAGAGCTGCTGATGCTCCAATTAAAGACTGTAAGAAGCTGCCTGATAGTGCAATTTGATGCTGAAGTGAGAATAAAGATATCAGAGATGTTGACAAAGAAATGTGTAAATATAGCAAACTTTGATCACTATGATATGATTATTGGTATACTATTTATGCATAAGAACAGAATGTCTCTGTACTTTGTGAATGACATAGTTGTTATGAATAGAATGCCTATAAAGACAGAGAAGGTGATGTTGCATGACATAAATGGCTGCTTACAGCACTATTGAGCAACAAAGAAATATTGCAATAGATGACTTTTTTTCATGGGACTGTGCATCTGACTTAGGTTGACTTCAAGGGCAGACTCAGACTAAGACATCAGGCTCAGTTGCTCATTCTATGAGATTCCATTAGTTACCCATAGGATGAGAAGAAGCAAGAGTTTGGAAAATATCTGAAAATCATTGGTTTCTGAGTTGACATCAATTGAGGCACAATAACCCTCACTAGAGAATCTATTGACAAGATTGTCAATAAAATCAATGATTTTATCAATACACCAAACCATCATCCTTCTCTACATACTTGGCAGCATTTAGCTGGCCATCTAAATTGGCTACTCAATGTTTTATCATAGAGCCATCCAGCACTCTCATCATTATATCAGAAAATAGCTGCAAAATCAACAATGCATGCCAGGGTTTTCTTGAACAAGAAAGTGATTGATAACATGTCCTGGCTCCTGAAAGTTCTCCCCTCTGCATTGGATGTTCAGTTTCTCAACACGATGCACTGGGATGATTCCTCAGCTGACTTTGTTCTATGGACTGATGTGAGTTTAAAATTAGCTCTTGCATTTGTGTATGTGGGGTCAGGCTTTGTTTACCATTAAAACCAGATTCTTTGAAACCTAAATTTGATATATTTTTTCTTAGAATTACTAGCCATTTTTTCAAGCATTCACCACATTTCTCAATTTGAGAATCCTCCAAAGAAGCTGCTCATTTATATGGATAGCGTCAATTCAGTAGCAGTCTTCAACACTCTTGATGCTACTGAAGACATGCATAATTTAGTTGTGAAAGCAGTTGCCAGAATTATCATCAAGACCGAAATAGATTTGCATGTTCATCACATAGCAGGTAAGGACAACACATGAGCTGACCTACTGGGTCATTGCATAAGATGGCCTGCCAACCAATGTCCAGTGCTAATCTTGACACTTAGACATTCCATGTCTAGTTCAAATCTATTGAAAAATCTACTACATCTTGCTATGCCACTGGAGCAAGAGACTACTTCAATTTCTGTCTTTCTCACAATCTTTCAATCAACCCTACTCCTCAGACTCTGTCTAAATATATTACATTCACCTCAAAATTCATTGCATCTAGACCTAAATATCTTTTGGGTGCTGACTACTTCCTCCACAACATTTATCCTGACTTTGATTCCAACAGAGCACATCCTCTTGTAAAATCTGTGATCAAAGGGGCAAAGAAAATATGTGCAGATCCAATTTACCATAAGCTTCCTCTTTGACTCTCCCATTTGGATAGTTTTGTTGTTTGAGCATTGAGCATCAAATGATTTTGATGATTTGCTATTTGCAACCCTAATGTCTTGCACATTTTATGGATGCCACTGGTCAGGTGAACTTGTAATAAAAACAAAAGTATCATTAGATTCAAGGAAGATTATCAAGTGCTCCTCACTCCACTTCTTGCACAGCTATGCTTCATATGACCTCTCTTACCATAAAACTGACCATTTCTTTATAGGTTTGCAGGTAATGTTCACTCACCACAATGTTGCAGACCTGGTAAAACTTCTTTGCAAATACATGTTCTGCTGCGACACCATTTACAGTGCAAGATTTGCTCTTTTTCTCTGACATGATGGTTCCATCCCCACATGTGCATGATTTGACTCTAAGCTTTCATCATTCCTCAACAAATCTTATGGAGGCCATTCCCCAAGAGCTGGAGGAGTGACTTTCTATGCTTCCCTTGGTCTGTCTGAGGATATAATCATGGATATTGGATGCTGGACCTCTGAAGCCTGGAAATTTTATTTTAGGGGCAACTCTTCTGTGCAAGCAGAGCTTCAACTAGCCTTCTTGAATCACAAATATAACCATCTGACGGTTTGTCATGAATGTCAGCTTTCATCATCATTGCACATTCTCAATCATGAATTGTAACATACATGTTCATCAATACATGGCCAGAGTTATTCATCACTCTTGATTCATACTCCTGCCTTTTCTTTTTATTCATCACTCTCTATTCACACTCCCACCTTTTCTTCTTATTCATGCTCCCTATTTTTTCTTCTTTGGCTCAGCTCCCATGACATTTTATCACCACCACCACCCCACCTCTCTCCTCATCAGCTGTCTCTTAGCTACTTGTCACTTGTCACCTCTACTTTTCAATTCACACAGTCATGCTCACACGTGACTGGTTTGGCACTATTCAACTCTTCAACTGCAGAGGATGAAGAGAAGAGTACATACATACAATAAATAAAATTAATAAAATACAAGTAATAAAAGAAAAAGGAACATGTAAGAGTCGGGGACCGGTGCACACGTGCGCCGCTATGATGGAAATAGATTGAGTCAGGCATGGTCAGGTATGCAGCATACATGGTGTCTGATCCATAAAACGACACACCTTTCTGTGATTCAAACCGTTCAAGTGAGCCTGTACATGAACCTTAACTGGCAGGTAGCTTCCAATTCACCGTCGCAGTCCTATGCACCGTATCATGTGCTGGGTGCCACCTGGTAGGTGGAATCAGGTAGGCTCAGATAGGCTCAGGTAGGCTCAGGTACTTCATGTATTCTCTGTTATGGGCTATACATGGAGGCGTCTATTTTGTAGATGCAGGAATGACAGACCTTGTTTTCTCACCATATATAACTGCATTCAGGATGTATCCTCAGACCAAAATGTTCTGCATCTTCCTACCTTCTGTTATCCTATGACTCAGAAGGATATATGGCTCTTCTCAGATGCACAATGGTCTCATGTGCAATAATTCATCAGCTGTTTCTCCTCATCGCGAAAATAGCGCGTTGAACACTTCTAGTCAACTATATGTTTGTTGTTCGTCACCCAAAGTACCACGGCGGAGAATGTGTCATTTACTACAATTTAGACAATACTATAAGAAATAAATACCCCATGCACACCTCATTTCCTATCAAGAGCTAAAAGGCACTCGGATTATCTTCGAAATAATTTCCCTTGAGAGCCGAACCATAGTCCCACTCATCCATCGCCATGACCTCCTTCCCAAGCCCATACTTCTGCAACACCTCCGCCACCTTCGCCTCATCCGGCTCTCCTTGCTCCAACGACTCCGGATTGGGTACAGGTGGCAGCGTAGCAAACACAACCCTCGCCATTTCCACCTGATCCAAATAGGCCCTGGGTGTAAGCGGCGGCGCATACTTGGTCTCTAGCTCTATAACGCGCTCGATTGACCCGTGCTCACGGATGAACTTGAGTGCACGTGCGGGCCCCACGTTTTTAATGCGCTGGGAGAAGTCGGTGCCGAGCAGGAGGGCGAAGTCTACGAAGGACGCGCGGTCGAGTTGAAGGACGGTACGAATTTCGGCCCCAGAGACGAGGGTGAGGGGTGT
Source organism: Termitomyces eurrhizus (assembly GCA_003316525.1). Lineage (NCBI taxonomy): Eukaryota > Fungi > Basidiomycota > Agaricomycetes > Agaricales > Lyophyllaceae > Termitomyces > Termitomyces eurrhizus. The sequence continues at coordinate 11,137 of QFEW01009642.1, forward strand.
ATCTTTGTTCGTAAGATTTCGGACGAGGGGGGCTTCGTATATGAGGACGTCCTGTGTGTCACCAGTCGTTTAAATTTTGTATCGCACTAATGGCGAAAGGATGGACGAGAAAACGCACAGTATCTTCGCTTATAACATAATCCGCCAAACCATTTAAAACCATCGATGAAGCCAATGCCTCCGCCTCGTATGCACCAGACGCCTCCAAACACGGCACACCCATAGCGTTCAAAATCTCCTTCGACTCAGTATACGTGCTCGACGTCGGGGGGTTCATCCTCCTCTCAAACGAAGCTGACATGTACTCACTTCTTTGAGACAAGCGCTTCAGTGCATCGGGCAACTTGGACTCCCTCAGTTCTGCAGAAAACCCATCCCAGAACCGGCCTTCCTCAAGTGTTAGTTGGTACTGCGCCTTTGTCATCATGATCTCGGCTTGGGCGTCTGGGTCGCCGACACTGGGAATCGAGGATGGAGAAGAGTCGAACGGGTCGGAGAGGGTGGCGAGTCGAGAAACGCTTCGGCGATATGAGAGATATAAGTTGGATAGTTGACTTTCGATGTCTTCGGGGGTGTGAATGGTTTCAGAAGAGTCAGCTATGGGTAGGCTATTCCCGGGCGATGGAGGCGTAGGTATGCTATCGAATGTATTGGTGGTTTGTGGTGCGAAAATACCCTGTTCTTCTGATGATTTCGGGATGCCATCTTCTAAGTGTGCAAGTTCGGGTTCGTGGGTTGATAATGGTGATTCTTCAATAATAAAATGCGGATGAAAATCATCTATATGCTCGGAGGAAACAGGCGTATACGCATCTGGTACAGAGTCAAACGATGAATGGAAGGGCACCTTCGGCTCTTCAAACCAGGGGTGATATGGTGAAACGTGTACAGAACCTTCTACGTGCGTTGAATCTCGTTCGACTAAGAGAGAATCAACGTATTCTGATACGAAGTGGTTGTCAATGCCGAAAGTTTCATCTGCCAAAAATTCAGGCATGAGAAGGTCGACATCGACCGAAAGGCGCAGTGTCGAGGGTTCCTCGACAAGTGATGAATCTTCAAGGGGCTTAGAGGTACTATCTTGCGACTGCATACTGTCTATGGGGGTCGTAGCCACTGGTGTTTGACACCTTTCTGCTGCCGACTCTTCGGGGGCCAGTCGATGCAAAAGGTCTGTAGTGCGTCTTCGTTTCGCGTCGCTGAGCTTCCAGAAGCGTGGCATAATGTCAGAAAGTTGTTTCAGCCGTTTCGAACGATCTTGCTCCAATACTCCACGCGCTTTGACTTTTCGCTGCGCATCCTTCCTTCGCGCGAGCTGGCATCAGACAGCACTTTAGTGGCGGAACCGCTTCGGGAAGGAGAATATACGAACTTCACGCGTTTTAGCGGTATGACGCTCCATCCCGTCAAAGACACACACAGCCGAGACCCCAGCTTCCTGTAACTCTCTTGCGAGCCGATACCACATCTGTACATGACGGTAGGGATGCGGCATTGGTGCAAAATGCAAGCGCTGTGTAATGAGCGTTCCATCACTGTGGTTCGTAGCACGTCATGAGACGAAAGTGCCAGCTAATGCTCGGGTAGAGACTTGCCACATACATCACGACTTTCTTACCAGCTAACCCTCGGAGACGGTCAGGGAGCTTCTTGATGACCTCTGGACTATTTTTTTTTTGGTGGATCAATGAATATCTTAGGAAAATGACGCCAGACGAACCATGTCTTCTGCAGGAAAGGGGTGAGTCCTAGCACACCCATAAAGTGAAAGTTGGTTTGACGCGAGAAAAGATCATCGGCCCGGGGCCCCGGTCTGACTCTTACATCCATATGTTCACACAAAAAAGTACATTCATTGGATTGAACAACTCAATACAGGGATGCGAGTTAAAAGAATATGTACATTGAATAGTTACCACATCACAATGCACCACACTCCTCATAAGCCAGCAAGTCCAGTGAGAGCAGACAGGGCAGTCTTGATCTGAGTGACGAATTGGTTCAATTGCTGGCGCGTCTTATCTGTGGTAAAGGAGATCAAGGGAGAAAAGCAAAAAAGCGTCAGCATAACGCGTGTTTCCGATGACGGGTAATGGAACAGTATAAAGCAACAAGATGAAAAGCATGAAGAGAGTGCTGCCTACCGACGATACCAACAAACAACCATGAAGATAGTCGAGGACGTGATAAATACATGCCTTGTTCATTTTCTGTGTTCATCATCGAAACAATCTTCTTCTCGATGTTTTGAGCCGCGAGTGAGCTTTCGTATTTGGGCCGCGCAGCAGCCCACGCGTGCGTCTCCAGTACGGCATCAAGTAGCATAGAAGCGAGCTCTGTCATGGGGACAGAAGAGGGATATCGTCAGTTGACGCGAGATGACGCCACAAACGCGCATATATGCATCCTCAATTCGATCAGAGCCACGCACCTTTCTCAAATTCAGCGTCACGATTGACTTCGTTGTTGAACGGCAACACAATGTCGGTTTTGTGGTCGAAAGGTGGAAACTTATCGCCAATAATTTCAGAAAGCGGTCGCATGTGACTTGACGGTGCAGTAGATTGCGAAGGTGTCCTCGGTTTGTATTTTGTGAGAGTCAGCGAATTTAGCTTTGGAGAACTGGGAGACACGTTTAGACAGGCGTTTTCATTGATTGATTCGACCATGGGCACCGTGGGCGACGACGGAGAGGACATGGTTGCCTCTACAGAATATCGAGGGGGCACAGCCACCGGCAAACGTGACTTCTGACCATTCTCCCACGTTGAGCAAGCCACGTCTGTCGTCTTGAAGCGCGTTCAGGGCCTCTGCCATCTGCAGCCTTGTCAACAACTTTTCCTACGACCTAGGGCCTCAAAACTCGCCGAGCATGTCTGTTATGCTCACCAAGTTCGAGTCGAAAAGTAACCGCGTTAAGGGTATCCTCACTTCTACGTCAAGACTTACCTCCCGATCTCTAATTTCGGCGTTTTAGGGCTTGCTTTCCATCCGACTCAGCCACTTCTAGCTGCCGCGCTGCACAATGGGAGTGTACAGCTATGGAATTATCGCATGGGAGTCCTGGTCGATAGATTTGAGGAGCACGAGGGTGAGCAAACCCACCTTAATTACTTATGAACAACCTTTGATCGTGCCAATAGGTCCTGTAAGAGGCGTTGCCATCCATCCATCCCGCGCTTTGTTGGTGACGGGAGGTGACGACTACAAAATCAAAGTCTGGGGTCAGTCCAATCAGTAATTCGACACGCTGCAGCTTTCATTCATCGCATAACCAGATATTCGACCCCAAAATCGACGTTGCCTCTTTACTCTGCATGGTCATCTTGACTACGTCCGGACAGTACAATTCCATCATGAAATGCCTTGGATAGTAAGTCTTTGTCTATCAGATTGTAATACACCTTATGACCTCTCAATAGCTCTCCTGTTCTGACGACCAAACTATACGTATCTGGAACAGTACCTCACGCCAATGCATCGCAGTCCTCACCGGTCACTCACACTACGTCATGTCTGCCCAGTTCCACCCTAAGGATGACCTTGTCGTCTCAGCATCGATGGACCAAACCGTCCGTGTTTGGGACATCTCGGGCCTCCGCAAAGGCTCACAACACTCAGGCGGGGGTGGACCTGGTGGCCATTCGG
>QFEW01009658.1:2835-22172 GCA_003316525.1 Termitomyces eurrhizus
TATCCGTAGATCAAGTCTGCATCGTAAGGGCGTCGCTTTCCCGGAAAGCCCCCGATTCAGCGGAACCTGACAAAGACCCTCTCCAGTGCAATTTCAGAAGAATATTAAAAAATGATAAATGAGTGAGCTTCAGAGGTGCAAAAGTAATTTTGAGGAGAATATGATTCAGACAAGGATAAAGAATTTATATCAATATCCAACTCATGATGGAGGCCTTTTTGAACCTCTGCAAACTGGTCCAAAATTCCAGTGTCCTGCAAGGCAGTTTTCCAGCAGTCAGCATGCAATGGGGTGGACACTGAGAAGACTGATTCAAGCAGAACAGGTCTGGGCTCCATGCACAGAAACTCTGCACAGAGAACAAACATGGGAATAGACACATTTTGAAAATTTATCACATCCTGAGAATCTATTGAAGGCAAAGCAGATGGAAGAGCCTGACGCAGCATTATAGCAAATAACAATGTATTTGTATACAGTAATAGATAACATTTAAACTGGAGTTAAATACTGAGAGATGATATGACTCCAGGATGCAACACGATATTTATAGCTGTGTATATAAGAATATCATAATAAAAGCATTATAATGAGATAATGGAAAAATATAGATGTATATGATATAAGAATGATGTTATAGGTGACGTCTCAAAGCTATGCATCATATTCCTCAACAGAGCCACTGGAAGTATACCACAAATACCCCTCTCTGCAAAGAAACTGGTAAAGTGCACAAGATCACATAAAAACAGGAACTGTGCTGGTAAAACAAGAGACACAGTGCCTATGTGTGCAAAGCATCAAATAAGATGACTCAAATTGGCAAATGGAACCAACTGTATGTGCAAGGCACTAACTATATGCACACAGTGCCAATAAAGATGTGCAAAGCACCAAACAAGATGGCTCATAAAATGTAATTATATGTGCAAAGTGCCAATGAAGATGTCTCATAACAGTTAAAAAAAGGACCATAAAAGACAACACAGAATCAATGCAGGCTGCACCACATCAAAAAACATCCAAAGACATCTGGAAACTCACTCCAGCAATCTAAATCAAGACTGTGAGCTCTGAAAAGTTGTAATAAAATTGAATCCATCAAAGTAATTACACACAGCTTGCTGGTGTCATTGAATGAGGCTCTCTCTGAGTGGGGAGTTTCTCATCTGTAAATATCAGGCAAAGAACTTTTATAATTACTGTCAAAGCCCTGGCAGGTGCAGAAGCCTCTCAATGAAATGCAGGTCCCGGTATCCTAAGGGTGCTATCTTTGACAAAAATCAGCACAGTGTCTTGCATATATGTATTGGCAGCTAGGAAATATACCTGCACTGGCCTCCATCTCAGCATATGCATCAACCACTATGATATGTCTGGTCTTGGGTCACTTTGACAGTGATTCAGGCACAACAGATATCTGGTGCACTGCCAGAATTGTATGAGAGGTGGGGGACTCCATAGATTTGTTCTTGGGGAGTTCTACAATTGATGCTGTAGTACTTGGTGTAAGTATGACTGATAGTTCTGGGGCTTTCTTGAAGTCTTAGAAAGTTTTCTCTAAGCCACACTGGTGCTTGATAATAAGATTGATGTATTGAATGCTTTACAGAATAAGTATCCTGCAATGCAGAAGAAGGTTCTCAACAAACTCCAGCCTAAGTAGTTCACTCCCTGAGAACTATTAAGCCTTTGTCTATCAATAGACTTCCAATAAGAAGTGTTCAATAAACTCTAACCTAAGTGATTCACTCCCTGGGAACCACCAAGCCTTTGCCTATCAAATGCCCCTCTATTCTCTACTAAACTTGGGCTATTTATACTGTTTTTCTGGTGCACAGACCACTAGCTACACATGACTCTTTGTTGTAAACTCCCCAGCCTCCAAAATATATTTGATAGTCCAATTTCCCTTTTGGGAGGCCTGTTTTGGTGCCACTAGTTCCACCATTCTTCCGGATGTCTCTAATTGCCACTTCCCCATTTGCTTGAGCTCCATTTAGCATGATCTCATTTATAGATCCTTCTTTTCCCTTTTAGCACTTCCCTGTATTCCATGCTTCTTTTCTTTCCCCTTTCAGTTGTGTCATTGTCAGATCTGATCTTTGATCCAGATCATCACAATTTGATCCCATTTCATCACTTCTGCCAGCTCCCATGCTTCCCCTTCCCATTACAGTGGTTGGACTATTGTTAAGCTGATAGTTTGAGCTAGTCCCTGCCTGTTGTTCTGTACTTTTCTGTGTATTTATTGGGGTGTTTTTAGAGATATAATTTGCTGAGACTACTGCCAGGAGGCTTATAGTTTTCAGCTCATAATTAAATGTTTCTTTTGACTTCTGGTGCATGGTGTGTCTCTGACTGCTGGTACAGCATTGTATCAATGCCTCAGGTAATCATCCACCAACGTTAACTTCTCTCTGCGCTCCTTTAGCAGATAGCACAGCCAAATAGACCAGCCAAAGAGAGTTCTCTTCTGAGAAAGTGGAAGTGATAGTCAAAGAGGGCACCAAAGTGCAAGGTGTGGTAGAAGTACCAGAATGCATTTTCCTAAAACTAGTAGTGTTAATGCCTGACATATTGAGGATAGTTATTGCTCAGAGCACCAGAGAAGAACCAGTATAAATGACACTGCAAAGATAAAAGCTACTGAATGTAAAGATATGTGGAGGCTGATGGAGGTCCCCACTTAAGATGTAAAGTCACACTGGTTGTGTAACCACAGCATGAGGTCACACAATAGAGAGTAGAGTCTTCACACAATAGAAAACAGATATAAGCTCTAATATTGGGAAGAACTGACTATGAGATACAGTATCACAGTTTATATATCTATAGCCCATCAATATATCAAACATGTCTCTAATTAATAGGGGCAAGGTAAACAAATAGAAGTCCAAAAGAGCGTAATCTGGTCATGGTTGCTACATACGCCCTCCAGGTATCAAAAGCAGAGTGAGGAATGCCTTGTAATGAGTGTGTATCATGAGTAAAGAAGGTCAAAAAAAGTAAAGAATGGTATTCTCTTGGGTTCAAACAAGCAAGATCTTTGTCACAAACCACACCTATGCCACCCCGACCTCCCAGTAATTCTTGCCTGAAACCCCTCCTTCGAAACCTGCCCCCCCAGCACGTCTCCGAGACACATTGGGCCAAGACCAATTAGATCCGATGCCACCCCGACCAAGGCCAGCCCAGCCCAGCCTGATGCCCAGCCCCCCAGGTAAGACTCAAAGCCCCACCGACGTGCCACGTGCCCCAGACGCCGCCCCAAACCTCGATCAATCAAGCCTGGGAGCCGCCTCCACTTAACGCTGCCCTCCTGGCGCCACTCCTGAGCCTGGGCAATACACCGCAACCTATCTACACCCCTGGGGCCACATGGCCACAGAGGACTGACACTCAGACAATATACTGCACAAGATGCACCACATGGAGGGGGGGCACAGACCTTGCTCAGGGGACCTGGAGCTCACCCGGCACCTGGTACTTAACCCGCAGCTTGTAGTACGTTACAGTAGTCTTGATATTGCTATAACTCTTGTCTCTACGCTTGTCATCTATCTACTTATTGAATCTACTTGTTTTCCTCCAACTCAGTCTCCCGGTCTTAAGTCTCACTTTCCTTCTTTTTTGTCTCCGGTCTTAGTCTCAGTCCCCTGGTCTCGGGTTGCTCTCGACCCTTTCCCTCAATATCTCCTCCGCCTCCCCTTCACTGAGTCTCGGACTCAGCCCGGGACTCCACCTCTACCAGCCTTACCTCCGACTTTCCATGTACATCCCAGAGCACCACTGGAGCCCTGCCAGCTATCTCCAGAACACACCTCCAGCCTCTCAGAGTTATCCATAGATGTCGAGTCCGCCTAGTAAGGACCCGCTTGCAGTTGAAAGCCCCCACCATCAGCGGAACCTGACAATCTTGATTTCAAGCAAATGCAATGACATGGGTTTATGGTGCCAGGCACAGGTGAATGTAACAATAAGGGTGTCAAAGAAGATTGATGGGGGGTGCAGGCAATCAAGCAGATGGAGAGTCTTTTCCTATCGGTTTATTGTCTTCATTGTCTCTCTCTGCATCAAGGTCCAAGGAGGAAGGGCTCTTACTCTTCTAGGAGTGGCAGCCTTTCTGGGTTGAGATGATGAGCCACCAACAATGAAGCTCTGGGGGTGTGCTTCCTTAAAGTGCCTCTTCTTGTTGGCCTTTTCTTCATGGCAAGATTTGACATAGGCCTGGTTTTGGATGGCCTTGCAGTCGGGCTGGAGAAGGGCATCCTTAGTCATGTCCCAGCAGGAAGTGTCAATGTCACTATTGGACTTAATGAGGCCAAAGATGTGGAACTTGTTGTAGCAAGTATCACAATAAGGGAATGTCAACAGACTGGATGGAATGGCGAAGTTGTCAATATTGTAGGAGGAAGTGGTCTCATCTCATGTAGTGAACTTGCACAGGTTGTTATCTTTGAAGGTGTTATAGGCGGCTGCAAACTCAGCATAATCTGTTGGTACATAAGTGTTAACAGTGACATTGCAATGGTGGACCTCATTGTCATAGTGAATGAATTTTTGTAGCTGTAGGGGATGTACCACAAGGTTGGGATCAACAAATGCAAGCTGAATCAGGCTGTCAGATCATGCAGCAAGAAGGGAGTGAGACTTATAATGATCTTTAGAATGGAAAAACATTGATGGAATGAGCTTTGGCAATGGAATGTCAGAATGAGGGAAGGAGCTGGAGGTACTGGGTGGTTTATATAGTGAAAATTGCAGGACCCCAAGAAATACCTGGGGATTATCTGAGGGGGGTTTTCTAGTCCCAGTGGTGAGTTTGGAAATGTCATTAATTTCTTGTGCCTTAACATAGGGTTGCAAAAAGTTGAGATCCCTGACCTGATCATAGGCAAGCCAGGTTTGTTTTCAGGATGCCACAGTACTTCAAAAATTGAATCGGTCCCTAATCCAGCATGCTAGATAATCTTATCAGCAGCCTACTTGTTCTCATGTTCAGGCTTGGTTTCTGCTACAACCTGGGAATATAAACAACCTGAGAATCATTGGTCATCATTAGGGTGGTGTATGTGCAGGAGGGAGACGTGGTATACATCATGTATCCTGCATCACAGCATGTGGGTAGGTAATTGCACTTTGAGTGAAAAGTTTCCATAATCCTTTAGAAGTAAATACAGACCCACATATTTGGGTATTATCTTACATGGCGTGCTCTTTGGGAAGGTCATGTTTTTAGTTGATACGTATGCAAAGTCTCCTTGTTCAAAGGGAACTGGTTGATGCTTGCAGTTTGCAGTCCTTATTTGTTTCATCCTAGCCATTAGAATGGCATCATGCACAGCTATAATGGCCATCTTCATACACTGTGCAAACACACAAACTCCAGGGAACTCGTTTTTTGTTGTATTTTTCCAGACCATTGTCTGGGGCATCCTTCTGTTATTTAAGAAGAACGGTGCATATTCAGTACTATCAGACCTTGCTGAATTGATTGCAAATTCTATTGTGGGCAGTTTGGATACCCAATCCTTGTGACTCAAACTGATGCATATCCTAATTATCTGGATGATGGTTCAATTTGCACGCTTTATAGCCCCATTTGTCTCAGGTGATAGGCTGTGGACATTTTTAGCTGAGTTCCTATCAGTGAGTTTAGGTGAGTCCAAAAAATACTAGTAAACCAAAAGTCTTTGGTCACTAATGATGGCTTTGAGTAGCCCATAGTGTTGTATACCTCTATAAACACCAATTCAGTGATATTCCATGCTGTGTATGTAGTTTTGCTTGGTACTAAGTGAACCATACTTGTGAGTAGGTCAATTATTACAGTTATCTGATCAAAAGTTGTGTTTCTATTCTTAGATTCTGAAAATGGACCAACAAAGTCAATACCAATTACTCTTCAGGGTGGGTAGGAATGGGTAACAGATTTAGCAATCTATAGGATCGTTGATTAGATGGCTTGTTTTGGCAACAGGTCATGCATAATTTGCAGAAAGCATATATGTCATTGCTTATTCCTTTCTACTATATATAGTTGCGTAGATATGTTAATGTTTTTCATAGACCTAAGTGTGCCAGCGTTGAATGCACTTCAGATATCACAACTTCTTGGAGGTTGCACCCTGAGACAATGACTGAGAGTATGCAAAGGACACGATTTTTGTTTGTCTGTAAATATAGGAAGTTGTCTTTGGTAAGCTTAAAATTTTTATACTCCTTCAGGTTATTCACTATGCACCCAAAGGCCAGGTCCTCACTATACTTGTTTTGGACACTTGCCAGTAAGTTGATTGGTTTATGCTCTCCGGCTAACATCTTGTCTAGTGATACTGGTTTCAAATTTTCAACATTCTCAAAAATTAGTCTAGATCACATGTTTAAATTTTCATTCCTTGCATTTTCTAAGTCAAACTCAGAGGATTCAGATGGCTCATTTGTATTATTGGGTTTGCCTGTGGTGGTCCTGCAGGCAGAGATGTGGATAGTAAGTTTTTCCCTGATTTTTTCATCTTCTTTTCACTGCTGAGGGCCTCTCAGCACAAAATTCCAGGACATTCAAGATGCAAACTCCCTCAACATCTTTGGCTGTCCTGTTTCTGCTGGGGCAGTTTTCTTCCATCTATGCCATCACCATTTATAGTTTTGCATTACTGATGATATCACTTCCATGGAGCAATCAATTTCTCAATCATCTACAATCAGGCCCGGTGCTGTCATTGCTGCCTGTCTCTGAGTATGATCAGGCACATTGGGCTCCCCCAATAGAGGCTCTTCTGTGGCTGAGTCCACTGTATTGCCACAAGTCATGAGACCTGTGCTCTCACCCTTCTGTCCAATGAGCACAGGCATGGAGATCAAATAGTCATTTAGCAAGTCGTTATTAATAATGTTGTAATAAGTGTATTCACTCCACGTCCACACTGTGCCTGCCTTATCTTGTGAGTAGATGTGTGACAACGCATCAGATAGTATATTTTCTGATCCAGGTATGTAGAAAACCTCAAAGTCAAATTCTGAAATTTTTTCTAATCAACGTGCCTGTCAGCCAGACATGTTCTTTTGTTCTAGCAGGGTCAGCAATCCCTTGTAGTCAGTGTACTACCAGAACTGGGTTTCCTGGAGTATATTGCGATGCCTTAGCATTGTCTTAACTTTAGCAAGCATTTCAATCTCATGAACAGGGTAATTTTGCTGGGCAGAATTCAGTTTTGCAGAGTAAAAAGCAGCCACTTTGGCCATGTGCCAGTCCTCTCTCTGACTAATAACTCCAGCTACACCTGTGACATAGCCATCCATCACCATGTTAATAGGTGGCGCTGTTTTACTGTAGTCAAGTGATTGGCAGTAGTGTGAGCAACATTTTAATGCCAAGTGTTTGATGTCTTCGAAGTCATGCTGGTAGGTATATTCTCATCTGAATGGCACAGTGTCTCCAATCAGCTGATGGAGGGTTCCCATTGGTATCCTTATCCTATCAATGTTGTCAGCAAGATATCCTGCTGTACCTAAAAACTCTCTCAACAGATCTTTATTTGTCAGAGTCTTCCATTTTATCAAGGCATCGACTTTGTCAGGGTCTATTCAGATCCTGGCATCATTCACTATGCAGCTCAGGACTTTCAGTTCTGGCAATAGAAACTGCAATTTGTCCTTTCCTAAATACAGTTTTTTTCACTTCAGTATGTTGATAACCAACTTGACATGCTATACATGCTTTTCTAAAGTATCTAAGTATATCATTATATCATCCAGGTAGACATCTAAAAAATCTGCCCAGATATAGAGAAAATATGTGATTCATCAAAGCTTGGTATGTAGCCAGCACATTACAATCTCCTTGCTGGATTACATTGCTAATCATATTTCCATCAGGAGTAGTTACTGCTGTCCTCTTGACATGTTCCAGCACTATGCATATCTGCTCATACACATCTTTCCCATCCAGGATTGAACAGTATTTTCCCTTGGCTACCTGTCAGAGAATACTATTGATGTCTGGTAGTGGTGAGAATTGTTTTACCATATTGGCATTGCGTGCTCAGAAATTGAATACTGTACGAGTCATGGTGCTTCCCCTGGCTTGCCAAGTTTGGGTATCAACATTATTGGTACAATGTTCCTGTTGCTGGTGATCTTCCAGCAGCCACTCTTGATATAAGTGTTGCACTTCTCTGTCTATTGTGCCCGCATGGCTTCTGGACATCTTGACAGTTTCCAGGAATATATTCTGTGTGGGTCAACCAAGTTGATTTCATGGTTAATAATGTGTAATGGAGGTAATGGAGTGTTACTCACCAGCTTGCAAATAGGCACTGCATATTGTTTGAATTCTTCAGCAACTTGATCTAAGCTTCTCTGATAAAGCTTCATCAATTGGAAAGCAAGTTGCGACACGCCTCCCTCTACTAAAAGCAACACCATGGTGGATCCAACTACAACTCAGGAGGGGTTTATACTGAAAGTAATGCGGTGTTGGAACAACCATGGAGTGCTGAGAATTAGATCATAACTGGAGAGGTTAATGACATCAAAGTATCAATCCTCAGAGATTGACTGGTATTGCAGTTTTGCAGTTGCACCAAAGTTTATTTGTGATCTGGATTCTTGGACTGTGAGCTGAATAGGAACAGGAGAGGTAAGCTCTTTCTTCTTGATTTTAAGTTGTTGGACTAGAGTACTGAATATGAAATCTCCAAGGGAGCCTGAATCTACCAATGCATGAGCAGGCTCACCATTGATTTTTACTACGATGACTAATGGCTTTGGAACCTTTCTGGAGGGTCCTTGGCCTGCAATGCATTGCATTGGATTGAGAGGTATGTCCTGGTGGGTACTTGTTGTCCAAATAGTTTTATAGAGCTAATGTATCAACTGTTGGGGTCTTTTTTCTGATAGAGGTTTCACATTCCATTCCCACTGGCTTTGACAGGTTGAAAAGCTGCTCCAGTCTGTTATTTTTTTATTTTTACTTTACTTTATTATTTTCTGTCAAACACCACCTCGCGTCGGTGCACCTGCCCGCTCGAGGTATTTGTGACACTTTGACAAACTTTATTTTTGTCTACAAAATATACAGATCGTTGGCTGAACACCCTCAGCTGCCTTTACTCACTGTGTAAAGACTCTGAGGGTGAGCCACCATTCATTACTTACACCATCAACTATTTACTCACTTATACCTGTAGTCTGACTATTGTCTTACACTACAGGTTAATATTAGCTGTCTTTACTCACTGTGTAAAGACTCTGAGGTCTGACTATTGTCTTACACTACAGGTTATCGGGCCCCGCTAGCATTTGTCTTGTCAGCGCTGTAGAACCTTTTTCCTGTCTCACTAGCTCAAACGCACACACAAAACCACAAACTACACTACAAAAATGTCGGCAAACATAGCATCAAATGCATCCAACCCGCCAATCTTCCCAGAAGATGTGCAGTTCGACGGTACCAACTTCGCAGCCTTCAGGGACAGGGTTCTGATAGTGGCACGCACTCGTGGTGCACGCGGATACCTTGAAGGGACCATTGTTTCCCCTGCCACAAGAAAAACCGACACCACCTCCACTACTACCCAACAAAAGGCTGATACTACCGACCATCCCAAAATGGAGTCTACAGAAGACGCCACAAAACTCGCAACCACTGTCCCAGAAGGAGAACCGACCAAGTGGTCATCCCTGAGCCCATCCCTGGATGAATGGGATGTTCGCAATGCATGGACACTCAGCTTAATCATAAACAATTGTAAAAACCCAATAGGTCTAGGCATCAGAATGGATGGGACGGTGGCTGAGGCGTGGAAGACAATCACTGAGACTTACGGTGTGATGTCCAACCTTGCAGCAATGGGAGCAGAGAACTGTTTACGTGCCACAATGTTCACGGACACCGACGATTTCCCCAACCATATTCAAAACCTTCATACAAAATGGAGGGAAGCGACAGAAAAGGGCGCAGTAATCACTGATGCAACTTTTCACACAATCATAATGAATTCATTACCTGAGTCATGGAACACGATAGTTGCTAGCCTCTACTCTGCAACCACTTCTGCTACACTTATTACCGGACTAAACGTCCACTGGGAATGCCTCAGGATACAGAAACCAACAACTGGGACCTCAACCACAGCTCTTTAGGCAACCATAAAGCCCACAAAATTGAAACTTGTCTGCACGAACCCAAACTGCAAGCGCTCAGGACACCTCATTGGGGACTGCTACTGGCTTGGAGGAGGTAAAGAGGGACAATTCCCTCAAAGCTTCAGGAACTGCGAGAAAGCAATCACAACCCTGAATGCCGCTAAAAATGCCACCGCCACAACAGGCCCAGCCCCAACCGCCAATCTTGCGACCGCCATGACTTTGCACGTCACCTACGCTCTGGCAGCCCAATCAGCAGATTCCATATACGACCTCACTCCTATCTCAGACATACAGAGAATGCTAGCTGGAGGGAAGATACCGACGTATGCTGATTCAGGAGCTACAGATCATTGTTTTGTTGATCGAAATGTTTTCTGCGAGTACAAGGAACTGGCGACATCAAGGAGCGGCCAGTCTGCACCAGTTGGAGGCGTTTTCTGCATCATTGGACAAGGCACAGTCAAGAAGACAGTCTTAACAAAGAATGGGTCATCGGAACTTGTGTTCAGACAGGCACTTCACACACCTGATTTGGCAGCAAACCTTATCTCAATAGGGAAGTTCGATGAAGCTGGTTTCACAGTCACTTTCTTGTGTGGAAAGGCGGTATTCCGGGATGCAAATGGCTGAGAAGTACTCATTGGGCATGCCACCAGAGAGATGTATATGCTAAACGCACTCGACAACACCACAGACACAACTACCCAAGCCATGGCCGCATCCTCCAAATATGTACCTGCTAGCATTGAAGTATGGCATTGTTGTTTCTGTCACGCTGGTATTACCAGCATTCAGAATATGGCACAGAAAACTCTGGTTGATGGTCTCACAGTTAAGGGGAGTATGGATGCAAAAGGCATATGTGAGGACTGCGTGTATGGCAAGCACGCAGCTCGTCCATATGACGCCAAAGTCAAAACAGAGGTTACTCCCAACCAGTGCATACACATTGATCTCTGGGGACCTGCATCAGTTACGTCACTTGAAGAAGCGTCATACATGATGCTCACTGTTGATGGAGCTATGTCCAGGATGTCAGGCTTCTTCCTCTCCCACAAGGACTCCACAACCACTCTCAAGGCATTCACCGCATACCACGTCGAATCGGAACGCCAAACAGGGGAAAAGCTCAAAATGGTCAGGATTGACGCAGGGAAGGAGTGGGTGAACAAGGCCTGGATCACGTACTGCACAGAACACAGTATCCACATGAACATCACCACACCCTACACTCACGTGCAAAATGGTCTGGCTGAGCGCAGTATATGCACTGTGATTAAAGGAGTAAGGTGCATGTTGGCTGATAGTGAACTTCCAAAGTCACTTTGGGCTGAAGCAGCAGCAACTCAGATCCACACTCGTAACCTGATCCCGTCCTTATGCCACCCAGACCACGTACCAGAGGAAGGGTGGACCAAAAGGCACCAGGTTGTAGGCCATCTCTGCCCCTTTGGCTGCATTGCCTTCGCCAAAGTCTCAGAGGAGTTAGTGAAGTCAAAACTCGATCCACGCTCTGTAAAGTACGTTCTGGTGGGATACTCAGACAACGGATACAAGCTGTACGACAAGGGAACACGCAGTATCATCACATCATGTGATGTGATATTTGACGAAGGGACGGGCCATCGTTCATTGACAATGCTCGACAGCACGAACGACCTCCTATCTGACATTCATCCCACATCAGACCCCTCCGCACTAGGAGTACTATCTTTACGCCATCCTATTGCCCCACGCATCCATGACACTGATGGCCCACTCCACAGTAACCCTAAGATCCGTGACCCTGCCATGCAGATCATACCTGAAACTCCTGGACTAGGCCAAAATAATGACGAACAAGCCACACCCGCGCCACATGCTCCAAAGGACTCAACTCAGCCCAATCCTCAACGCTCTGAACACCTCAACCCAACCACGTCACCTGAACTGCCACAACTGCCTGCACTTCGACGATCTGACCGCCTTGCAAGGCTACAGCCCACTGACTCACCAGCCAAATTGTACTTCGCTGAGGATGCCTTTGCCTTCGTTGCCACAATTTTGTCAACTGCGGATGACGACACATACGTCCCTGACAACTACACAGAGGCTATGCGCAGACCAGATCTTTGGGGACCAGCCATGGAACAAGAGCTTGCCATCCTGCAGAGCAGAGAAGTCTTCAAGCTGGTCCCAACATCGTCTGTACCGGTTTGTAAGAAGGTTATTGGGTGCAGATGGGTTTACACGAACAAATTTGATGCAGAGGGCAACATCGTTAAGAGGAAGGCACGCTTGGTAGCTAAAGGCTTCTCTCAGGTAGTGGGGGAGGACTTTGAGGAAACATACGCTGTGGTGGTTCGCCTAGAATTGCTTAGGATGTCCATTGCTGTCGCTTCCCAGCTTGGGCTTGCTATCTGGCAGGTTGACTTTGTGTCAGCCTATCTCAACAGTGTGCCGTCCCACACAATCTACATGCAGGTGCCTCCAGGGCTTGCGGGGGGGGAGGGGAAGGTATGCCTTCTCCTGAAGACCCTGTATGGCTTAATGCAAGGAGGACACGATTGGTGGCACACTCTTGACGATGCATACACAGAATTGGGATACACGACATCACGAGCAGACAGTTGCGTTTGGTCACGGATAACAAACGGCGAGCACACGGTCACTAACATGTTCACTGACGATGTCTTTGGCATATCATCTTCCGCAGATGGCGCCGAAACTGCCAAGAAGGAGCTAGCATCCCTGTACAAAATCAAAGACCTCGGTGAACCAACATGTATCCTTGGCATGGCCATCAAACGCAACCTATCCAGCGGCTCCATATCCCTCTCACAGAACGCATACTTGAAATGAGTCATTGAGCGTTTTGGCATGTCTGAATGCAACCCCCATGCAACGCCACTCCTAGCAGGAATCAGGCTTACGGAATCCATGGCTCCTCAAACAGATGCAGAGCGACACTACATGAATGACAAACCGTACAAGAAGCTACTCAGAGCATTGATGTGGGCACAGGTAGCTACACAGCCAGACCTCTCTTATGCAGTGGGCCTACTCGCCCGCTTCCAGGCAAATCCAGGGCCGCAGCACTGGAAGGTGCTTGTGCACATACTTGGATATGTCAAAGGGACACTTGACTACAAGATTACCTATTCAAGGGCCGAGGGAGGATCTGTAAAGCCTGTTGGGTATGTGGACGCAGATTTCAGGGGAGACTACGACACTCAGCGGTCAACAGGTGGATACATCTTTATGGTAACCAGCAGGCCAGTCTCCTGGAGCTCCAAGAGGCAACCTACCGTGGCACTATCTACGACGGAAGCCGAGTACATGGCCCTAACTCGTGGGGCTCAGCAAGGTCTATGGATGTACAACTTTCTCATGGAGATTGACCTCCCTCAACTGCTACCAATCACCCTGTATGCTGACAATCGATCTGCAATTGCACTTGCCCAATCCACAAAGGGCCACTCGTGAGCAAAACACATTGACATACGCCACCATTATATTCATGAACGCATCCGAGAAGGCAATGTATCAATCAACCCTATTCCATCTGCTGAAAACTACGCTGATCTCTTCACCAAATCCCTTCCTAAAGCTGCACATGAGTACCTCATTGGAAAGATAGGCCTATGTGCCTAGGATTGGTCTGGGCATCTGGGGGAGTGTTAGAGGAGATGCCACAGCCTGAAGTATGATTCCTATTTTATTTTATTTTATTTTTACTTTACTTTGTTATTTTCCATCAAACACCACCTCGTGTCAGTGCACCCGCCCGCTCGAGGTATTTGTGACACTTTGGCAAACTTTATTTTTGTCTACAAAATATACAGATCATCGGCCGAACACCCTCAGCTGCCTTTACTCACTGTGTAAAGACTCTGAGGGTGAGCCACTGTTCATTACTTACACCATTGACTATTTACTCACTTATACCTGTAGTCTGACTATTGTCTTACACTACAGGTTAATATTAGCTGCCTTTACTCACTGTGTAAAGACTCTGAGGTCTGACTATTGTCTTACACTACACAGTCCAAGTGTCTTGTCTCGTGAGTCCATTTCTTTGTCTGACAGAATGATGCCACTCATGTTGTTGATCAGGGCCTCAACTTCCTTTCAGTACCAAGACACCAGATCAAATTTATAGTTGTGAAGGTGACCTGCTTCAATCTGAACCTTCACTCCTAAATGTTGGTCATAGATGTTGTAGACTTCATCATCTTCCAGTACTTCAAATTGTTGGTATTGCAGATCACCTCGTTTGTCATCCCAGAGATAGGAGATGCCAGATGCGAGGACTTGACATGCATTCTAGCAATAGAGATTCACAATTAAACATGTTTCAAACAGAGAATGCTCATTGAATGGGGCACCTGTGTGCTTGTGTCATATCCCAGCATACCATTCTCTGACAGCAAACATGACACTCCTCAGTTGGTCATATTCAATGCTAGAGTATGTATCAAATACTCAGTCACATATCAGTACCTCCTGTCTATCAACAATGTATGTGATAAAGTGGTGTCCTCTGAGCTGCAGGACATTAGCTGGGTCTCCAGAGTATGGTTGGAGACTTTCCAGCAAGTCCTCAGCTTTCCATGCCACAGTGTGCCCAAGGTGGTGCCAAGGTCCCTCTTCCATCTCAATCAGAATAATCTTTTCTTCCCTGTCTTCTATGGTTGCCAGATATTCATGTGCAATTTCAATGCGTGAGGCCAGCAAGACTCCTCTTGTTGTGTGCTGGTCTGCATCATTTGAGAAGTTGGTTAGCATCCAATCTATCTCATCTTTGCTATTATTGTAGCCAGAAACGTAATTCTTGTCCTCTGAATCTGACACTGACTGCAGGTCTGATATTATATCTCTGTTGCTATTATATTTTTTGCCCATCAAGAGCACTCAGAAGTTGTTGGCATAGGCTTCTCCAAACCTCCCAATCTTGACCATCCCTATGGAGATGGAAGTAGTAGTTTCACCTAGGCTGTCAACTCACCACTATTCTGTCTGGTCAAAATTAATGTTTTTGTAGAATTGGATACTATTTGCACTTAGTCCTGGCAGTTTATTTCTGTTTGAGGTGAGTCTTGACTTATCAGGGCAGTTCCGTGAAAAGTGTCCATCCTTCTTACAGATGTAACACTTGCCACTCGCTTTTAATTCCTCCTTTTTCTCCTTACTAAGGTTCTGACTATTCCAAAATGGTTTCTTAGAGGAAGCTGAGTCTTTCTTATGATTTTGAGACTGTGGTTCTCCACCATGATTATTATTTGCAGGAGTGTTTTCAGCATCAGCATTGTTTCTGTGGCTGCTGCTGCACTGGGGGTTTTTTATGCATGATGAGGGATAGCTCTTGCTTTTATGGCCGTTATCACCATGTTCCTGATTATGCTAACCCTTGCCATAGTTCAGTTGGTTCCCTGACGAGAACACATTGCAGAGATCAACATTCTCTGCTAATTCTTGGTATTTGGCTTCGAAGACCATGGCTTTCCAGGAAGTATGTTCCAGTGATAGGACCCCATACAGAATCAGTGCATCAATGGCAGGCCATGGCAATGCAGCACTAGCTCAGGATACCTTAGTGCATGCTAATTAACCAATTTTGGCAATATTTGACAGCCATGCACAGCAAGAAGCAGGTCTGATCAATGATAGCACCGACAACAGACAGAATGACAACTGACAAATGGCATCAGTCACTGACAACAGCACTTAGCAAGAAGACTGATGATCTATCAAAAACTGACAGACAGCTTAGTGTTTGACCTTGGTGTTTGACCTTGGCATCTGACATCGCTTAGCGCCTTGATTTGGCACCTGACATCACTTAGTATCTTGAACAGACAGAAGGTTGATGGATTGATGGTTTAGCATTGCAATCTGCCACCTGGCACCACTAAGCATGTTGAATGGACAGTAGGGATCTGAAACCATTGGAGCTACCCTATAAAATTTTCCAGTTCACTGTACTTTGGCATGATTAGTCACTTGGCGATGGTAAACTTCTTGTAGTATAAAAATACTTACCAACTTGTACATACCTAGCAGAACAGAGTTTCCTGCCCCACTTACTCTAGTCTCTCTTATGGTCTAAATTTCATTTATAGTTGGCAGTTGCAGACTATCGCTATCCCATAACATCCTCATGCCTTGTGTCTACAGCAGGCATCAATGTTGCTTAGACTTTGCTAAGCCATGTTCTTGCTACTCATATTACCGTGTTCACTTACTGCTCCTTTAATAGGCACTTTTACCTTAGCGCTTGACACTTGCTGACTCCCTTCCCTACTTTACCTTATTTATAGACATAATCTCTGGGACCTGCCTGGGACTCTCCTTAACATCTTAAGTGCGCCCAATGCAAGCTTTTGGCTTGGTAACACTATTCCTACATTTGTTGCTGACCAAACTTTGGGCATCATCACCAGATTCAGATGTTCGCAAAGTAATGCCTTGCAAAGGGGGGCATGGAACCCATTGAAAAGTTTGACAACTCTAGCATGCTTACTATCAGCACCAACTATTGTAAACAGTTTGTCAAGGTCTGCGATGTATTTACAAACAGATCTGTTTCCCTGTGCAAAGTTATGCAACTTAGTGCATTGCTGATTCCAAAAGTCTATGAGGAAGCAACAATTAAACAGTTCTGTGAAGAACTTTTGCAGACTCCATTTCTCAGGATTTAGAGATACACATTGAGTATAGAAGGTATTTGCCTTGCCAGTCAGGAATTCAGATAGCACCATTGCCTGTCTACAGTGTTTGATATACCCATACTTAACGTAGGCTGTGCCATGCATCAAGAATTTGTGGAAAGCACGCAGATCTACTTGGCCCCCATATTTCTCTGATGGGGTAGGTTTGATTAACATGTGCTTAGGGCAGCAGTTACAGTGGTGCTGTGAATGGCAGTGGTGATGGTTACATTGCCCATTGTAGCTGGACAGCGAGTCAGAGCTGTTGTCTGATGAATAACTGTCATCCTCCAAGCTTGATTCTGCAAGGTCAGAGTCTGAGCTGCTATCTGAGGATGAGCTTGATGGGTTGCTGGGTGGATACCCTTGCTTCCCGCCTAATTGCTTCAGAGCACGTCCAAGTGCACTGTCCAGTGTGATCTGTGTGATCAGTTTAGTTGATTCCAATGGGTCCATTATCCCCTTTGCTTTATGAGCAGAAGGCTTATACTTGGATTTCTTAGTGGATCCCTCTGCTACTTTATGGATGAGCTCTTCCAATTCACCTGATAAAGGTAGATATCTAGCACAATCTTTCCTTTTGTGGTGGGCTGAGGCCTTCTTTTTTTTGTGACGGTCCAATTTCCTTGTCAGATTCTGACGGTCACAAAGGTATTCAAGCAATTCCTTTCAGGTGATTGTATCTGTTTCGCATTCCTGAACTTCAGGATCAACTTGTTTTCTGTCCCCCTCAGAGAAGTCAGAATATTCCTGGTCTCCAGGGGCTTTGGGTACATGTTGTCCCAGTTGATCGTCCAGGAGATTGCATTGCAAATTACAATTCTCAAAGATGTCCTGTTGAATCTGCGGATCGATTTCCACTTCGTCGAACTGGATATCACCCCAATTTCCTGGATCAGCACCCTTACCCTCAGATTGATAGGCTTCTCCAGGTAGGTTTAGTGATGTGCAATGTATGTTTTCCATGTGTTTATCAATATGAGCTCATTGCTCATCTGTCATGTTCCTACATGCTTCTGTGAATATGTCCTTCTGAGCGATGTCAGCCAGGTCATTTCCCTCTGGGTCAGGGTCCTTAGCAGTCTGGCCAATATGAGCCCGGCCCTTAGGATCAGATATATTATTATTGTTATCTACTTCTGGAGATACAAAATCACTCTCCTGATGATCGTCACCGTCAGGCTCCTGACTCATTAGACTATAGTCTGTGTCGTTGTCCACACTGGGATCAACGTTGCTACTGGCTTCCGGTTCAGCGGCTTCCAACTCGTCAGGAGTGGGCATCGTGGCAGTGTTAATGCTCGCAGGGGTCTTGAGCTGCGGTCCTGGACCAGCATTTTCGGTACGTGCATTTCCAGTCCCGGTTGTGGCCTGAGAGCACTGCAAGGGACCGGTGTTGCAGATAGCCATGGGGCTCAATCAGCGGGCCGGGAGCCTCCTTTGCGGCTGAGTTCTTAATGTATATCTAGAAGTCATTGTTAGTAATAAATTGTGGTTGGGGTACTCACTACTATGGGTGTCCTCAGGTGATGTTGCCAACAGACAGTGAGTGGGGTTTTTCGAAGCTAAAGTAAGCTAGAGCTTTGTCGCGTTCAAAATATGTAACCACAGCGTGAGGTCACGGTGAGGTCACACGATAGAGAGTAGAGTCTTCACACAATAGAGAACGGGTGTAAGCTCTGGTATTGGGAAGAACTGGCTACGAGATACAGTATCACAGTTTATATACCTGTAGCCCATCAATATATCAAACACGTCCCTAACGGATAGGGGCGAGGTAAACAAATAGAAGTCCGAAAGAGCATAATCTGGTCACGATCGCTACAGGTTGTCACGCCTCAAAATACGTCCCTCCTGCACTCCGTGCCTTCGTCACGCATACTGGCTGTAAGTCTTCTCCTTTCTCTTTTTCCTTACTGCGACTTGACTCTGATTAATGACTACGTATAGAACTTCTTTGTTTCTCCTGTTTCTAGGTACAGAATACAGTGGCTTCTCGATAAAACAACACGCATACTGAGGCTAACTTCTTCGTTTCTCCTGTTTCTAGTTTCTAGTCTCTAGGTCTCACAAGTGTCAAGTCAATGTCGAGGGAAACAACTGAAGCTGTATGATGTGGCTTGAATCATGTGATGGATTGGAAAGGTCGACAGGCACCATAATTGATGCAAGACCGTGAGTGAGCTCGGTGGTCTCTTCAAGGCTTGCCAGGCGGAGGCGCTCTACTTCCTCTAGGTCCACCATTACTCCATAGGCACTCAATCCAGGTGGCTTCCCCACTGAGGATTTGGTGGAGTGTGCTTGCAGGCAGTTTTGTGCAACATGGCCCTCTTCTCGACACCGGAAGCACTTGTTCGAGGCGCGAAGAGTGGCTTCCTCCTCTTTACTGAGATGGTTCTTAGTCCGGGCGTTGTGATCCCTCGTCTTAGTCCGTGTGTACTCCGGTCTGGGTTACAAAGTCTCCTAAACCAGCGGAGCATCCTCCCAAACCTA
>QFEW01009659.1:0-24184 GCA_003316525.1 Termitomyces eurrhizus
TGACCAACACTTGACACACTGGAGACTCTAGCGACCAGCCTTGGGTACAGAGCAGCCCTAGCGCGGGCGCTCTATGGCAAGACTTATCCATTCATCTCAATCACCAGTATCAGCCCCTTAGCACACTCCATTCATCTACTTTGAAGACCAAGGAGGCTCATAACTCATAGCACTAGCATGATGGCAGGAAGTTGACCCTGACCAAACCCTGATCAATACCAAAAGGAGTTAGCAATTGGCACTGTCAATCACCAAGGCACTTCAATCAGAAGTTTAAAGGAATCAATGATGACAAGACAGGATACACACAGATCTGACATTCAAATCTATCAAAAGATGGTACAATGTTTAGTGCTGGGATTAGCGCTCACAGCGTCTGTCGAGGATTCTCCAACCATACCCTGGGATGGCATGGCCAATTAAATTACATCAAAAAGTGAGCAAACTCGTACCATTTCTAAGTAGTTTTAGAGTCGCCATTGGTCACCATCACCCATGTGCTGCAGGTCGCCGTTAGCCACAACCATGAGGGGAGGTGCTAATTGGTAGCGCTGTCAATGGACTTATTTTGGAAATACCGTAGCACATAGTATAAAAACTAGCTACTTGCCATGTATATAACAACAAATCATAACCTCTTGAGCATCCAGTTACACTTAGTGTTCAAATCGCACTAGCGTTGCCTGACTTCGTCACTAAGTTTGGTGCTAGCTTCATCTATCTTGTTTTTGTCGTTTACGGTGCCACCTATGGGCACACTACGCTGCGCTATTTGTCCTTTTCTCTATATCTTTGCCTGAGCTACAATGCTTACCATTTGCTAGGCAGCATCCGAGGCGCTATCATCAAGCACACCGTTCTATCACATCCACTCGAGCACACCGGGACCCTGCCAGGACTCCTTACAAACCCACACACCAGGTGCTGGAGACGGTGTTGTACTGTGTATACGTCCAGTGCACCCAACCACAGTTGGTGTCATCATTTTGGAGCCCACCACGAGGGGTTCTATTAAGGCAGAATTCCGCCAGAAACTCAAGCCCAGTGACAGCGCCGCCTCCTATTGGAGAGCGTGTTTGAACAAACACCTACTGACTCACTGCATCTATCCGGTGTGCTACCGAGGCAGACTTTAGACCAGGAACTTTAGACCAGGAACTTGAAGCCGCTCCAGATAGCTTGGCCAAAAGCTTCTTCCCATTCTCCCAACCATTTGAGTATTTAGCAGGTGAAAACCATACACCACTTACCCCTTTGGAAGAGTTGTCTAGGTCATTATCACCAGAGCCTAGCAACTCAGAACTACTTGAGCCCATACCGACTACGACCACGCCAAGTGAAACTAACACTAATCCCACTATTCCTACTATGACATCAACGCCAGCTAATATGGAGCAGGCCAACACACCATGCATGCCACCAAAATGGGACACAACAAAGCCTCATGAGCTAACACAGTACTTCCAAGAATTGGAATATTTACTACGTGACTGCTGAGTCACCAATAATATACAGATGAAAGAATACGCTGCCAGATATGTTTCCTACGATACAGCGGAATTTCTGAACAGGGGTGGACAAGTTCCAAGGATTGACCAAGAACGCAGTGCCTAGACAATTTACTTATGAGGAATGGAAAAAGGCCATTATTAAACTGTATCCTGGCGCTGAAGAGTCCACACATTATACAGTTTTGGAAATCCAGAAACTGGTACAGGATACTTTTGCAATGGGCATTTATATGCTAGGCATGCTATCTACCTATTATCGAGATTTCCAACGGATCACACAATGGCTAGTACAGAATGGCAAACTCTACAGGAACAAGGAACAGCGCTTGTTTCAACAAGGAATTCCGACATTGTTATGGACCCGGATAGCTCGTCGCTTAGAAATTCCTAAGTCTGACCACCACCCTGAGGAACCTTACAATATAGAAGACGTCTTTGATGCAGGTAAATGGATACTTAAAGGCACGGATACTGGCATCCCTTTTTAGCGACCTTTTAGCGCTGATAATGGAGGAAATGCACCGCCGGCTGGGGCACCAGTGCCTAGCGCTGCTAACAACCAGGGAAGCTTTGTCAAGAAGGAGGATCTAGAAAATGCGGTTAATACAGCTGTCACTAACATCATGAGCAAGCTAGAAATGCTGATCTCGTCCAGCCTTAGCATGCCACAAAGTAATATGCAACCCGGGCCTTGTCACTTCTGTGGCGAGGCAGGACATACAATGACTTGAGGTTGCTGCGCTCTCCTCGAACAGTATCTACACCAGGGAAGAGCACGCCGAGGCGCCAACAGCAAAATAGTCCTACCCTTGGGTGCTAACATCCCTCTATATCCCAAGCACAGAACTTTCCAGGGACAAATTGATGAATGGCATTGACGTAACCCTGGGAACTTAGTGACAGGCAACCTTAATAGTATGGCTGTGGTGGAGGCAGAAGCGACTCCACAACAGGTGCTAATCCATGAAGTACTTCAGCTTAACACTGTTAATGAGCAACCCACATTGTCACCCGAGGAAAGGATCGAGACATTAGAAAGGGAGTTGAAGTCACTAAAGAATCAGGTCTTTGACAGGGTAGAGATCAAGAAGGGCAAGCAACCCTTAAAGGATTATAGGCCCACTGGCACTACATTGGAACCGGCACCAGCAAAACCTAAACGTTAGCGCCAATGACGACACTCCTGACCCAACCAAAGCACCTGCTATAATGGAACCGCCACTGCACCCTTATTCAGGACTTGCCGGTAACTACGTTCCACCTGTCAATCAAAACTTTGGGGCACCAGACAAGCTGGCAGAAGGCTACCGACCAACGGCACCTATCTATGACCATGGAAAAATCTAAGCAAGTATTCAATCACATCATGAAAAGTTAGGTCACGCTATCAGTAGGAGAGCTATGCAGTGTGGCACCAGATGTCAGGAATCAGATGCATACAGCGGTTACCCCTCGACAAAATGTAGCTAACAATGTGACGGCGGTGGATGAATGCAACGACGTGCTACCTGGATTTGCATACATAACAGAGACGGTAGCACTGGAAATTAAAGAAGAGGCCATGCCACCCATAGAAGCTATGTCCATTGACCTGGTTGAAACCTACCTCAAGTTGCTAAGATCTAGCGACGATTCTGCCATCCTCACTGTAGCCCAAGACTCTCATGCAATTCACTCAATTATGTTGACAGTTGATGGAAAAAGCAAAATAGAGTCTATCGTGGACAGCAGATCACAAATCATTTCCATGGCTGCTGATGTCGCTAACAAACTTGGCATCATTTACAACCTGACCATCATTCTTAATATGCAGAGCACTAACGGCACTATTGATCGATCTTTGGGAATGGCCCATAACGTGCCATGTGCTATTGGTGATCTTACATTTTACCTTCAAATTCACATTCTTAGATCGCCTGTGTATGACTTATTATTAGGAAGGCCCTTCAATATGTTAGCATGATCAGTAGTCAAGACAACGTCCAAAGACGAAACAATGCTAACTATTAGCGACCCTAACTCTGGGGTCAGAAGAACAGTACCAATGTTTTCCTGAGGAAAATTCCAGAAGCCAGGACCAAGAAAGTGACCTTACATTAGCAACAACCCTTGCGAGTGTTTTCCAGCACCATCGAGGAGATGAGTGATGAGGATCATGGAGATGAAGCGCTTATCTTGGACTATAACCATTGGACTGGGCAAGTAACCTTTATATCACATACCTCTTTAGCCCATGAAATTTTGAATTCTTCTTTGTTGCTTACTAGCAAAGCCTTATCCTACTTATACCTTACCGCATCAGATATTACTGAAAACCTTCCAACAGACACTTATTTCATTTCTACTCCCGATTCTAAAAAACCTTTGATATCAGGTTTTGCCAGAAACTATGACTCTATTTATAATATGTTTGCTAACAATAGTACCCCTAAGCACAAAGGGGTTCAGGTCAAGAAGAAACATAAGCCTGTAGCACTTAAAACAAAACTGGTAGCGAGCGCCATACCCAAGGAATTCTGCATCGAACAAAAGATATTAGGCAACCCTTTAGCTACCCTGCCAACACTCAACCCGAACCCACTACCCTTCGAACCAACAGGACAATTTACAGAAGAACAAAAGGTGCTATTTCTTAGCGCCCATGATACTGGCTTTCTCTCAACAGCAGAAATGGACGTATTAGTTGACATCATGCAAAAACAGAATGAGGCATTTGCCTGGGAAGACTCAGAGTGCAGTAAGCTCAGAACTGACTTCTTTCCACCAGTGGTTATACCGACAATACCTCATGTACCCTGGACTGAGCATAACCAACCCATACCACCGGGCATCAAAGCCAAAGTTTGCCAAATTATTCGCTCTAAGATAGCAGCAGGAGTTTACAAGCCTTCCAATTCAGCCTACCAATCAAGATGGTTTTGCGTACTAAAGAAAAATGAGAAGCTATGTATAGTCCACAGCCTAGAACCACTAAACAAAGTTACAATCCATCATTCAGGGGTACCGCCATTCCCCAATCACGTCGCTGAATCTTTCGTGGGACGAATATGTGGTGCTATCCTGGATTTGTATGTTGGCTATGACGAGCACTTAATCCATCCTTCCTCTCACAACTTGATGACATTTCAAATGCCGTTTGGAGTGCTATGACTAGTCACACTTCCTATGGGATGGACGAACTTGGTACCTATATTCCACAATGATATTATGTTTATCCTACAGCCTGAAATACCCCACCATGTGCTCAGCTTCATAGACAACGTAGGAGTTAAAGGCCCAAAGGATTGGTGCCTGGTGAATGGCAAGCCCGAAGTGCACCCAGAAAATCCTAATATCTGTATGGCAACTAGTTAACCGAGTGCTCCAGCGCATGAAGTATTGTGGCGGGACATTTTCAGAGCACAAGCTCATTCTTTGTGCGCTGCAATTTAAAATTTTAGGGCATGTTTGCACACCAGAAGGCAGGATCCCAGAAGAGAGCTGATTAGCGCTTCTGGAGAAATGGGGGGTCTGTCATAACCTCTCAGAAGTATGTGCATTCTTAGGCACTGTAGGGGTGCTGCACATGTTCATACACCATTTTTCACATCACGTAAATGCCCTTAATCACTTAACCCGTTCTGGGGTTCCCTTCAAATTCAGACCTGACCAGATCAATGCCCAGAAGGACTTAGTAAAGGCGCTACAGGAAGTAAAGCCCTTGGTGCCCATTAACTATACTACCACTGATCCTGTTATACTTGCCGTTGACACTTCATATATCACAGTTGGCTTCTTTTTATGTCAGTGTGATGGCACAAACTGAAAAATCAGACGCTACAATCGCTTCAGATCAATTACCCTTAACAACAGAGAATTGCGCTACAGCCAGCCCAAGCTAGAGTTATATGGCTTGTTTTGGTTGTTTCAGGTGCTATGCATGTACCTTATTGGGGTTCAAAACCTGATTGTCAAAGTCAACGTGTGCTACATCAAAGGAATGCTCCAGAATCCCAATATTTAGCCTTCTGCCAGTATGAATTGCTGGGTAGTAGCGATATTAATGTTTCACTTTGAATTAGTACACATCAAAAGTGCATTTCACGGGCCAGACATATTATCTAGGCAGCTCAGACAGCCAGAAGATGAAGTGCTAGATGATAGCAACAACAACGTATTTGGCGACTGGATCGACTGACTCCATGGTTTTGTACACATTATCTAGTTGCCTATTCTGGTGCTTCACAAAGATTGGCCAGTTTCAACGTGGCTACACCCTATTGTTCCATATCAGCCTTGACCATATCAGGCATCATTAACTATTTACATGGTCAGTATCTATAACGTTGCAAAGCCATCTAACAATCTAAAGATAGTTGAAAAACCAAGACCCTTATGGAAAGCCAGTCAAAACCTACCATATTTAGCAGTACCTCAAAGCGCCAAAGCTAAGTCAGAAGATCAGTGAGTTGACCAGGTTAAGAAGTGGCTACAGGATTTGCGATGACCATCAGACCTTACGGATACGGAATACGCCACCTTCATTTGATACGCAAAAACTTTCTTTATAGTTGAAGATTGACTTTGGCGAGGAAATAGAGATGGCACCCACAAGCTAGTAATCAAACAAGACAGTTGAATTAGGATTCTACGTGCCATGCACAACGACTTGGGACACCAAGGACTCTATGCGAAGAGGGCGAACCTTTTGGAGCGCTTCTGGTGGCCTCAAGTCAGTGCCGATATTGCATGGTATATTTGCACTTGTCACCTTTGCCAAATCCAGCAGACATGCCAGGTTCTTATTCCCCCAACAGTAGCGACTCCAGCGCCATTATTTGGAAAAATATACATCAACACTATGCACATGCCCAAGTCAGGGCGCTACAAGTACATTATCCAAGGAAGGTGTTCCTTGGTACATTGGCCAGAGTTCCGGATGCTCCAATGAGAAAATACAGACGCTATAGCTAAGTGGCTCTTTGAGGATGTTATCTGCAGATGGGGAGCCCTTCACAAGATCATTACAGACAATGGAGTGCCTATAGTCAAGGTGCTTACTTATCTCGCAAAGAAATATAACATACAGCACATTTGAGTCTCCCCATTTCAATGTTTGACAGGTGCTATTCAAGGCAGTAGATGGTGATGAGAGCTGCTGAAGCAAGGCGACTTATTCGGTCTTCTGGTTGGAGCGGGTTACCGTACAGAAAAGGATGGGTTGTTCACCCTACTATGCAGTGACCGGTACCCATCCACTTCTCCCAGCTGACATAGTGGAAGCGACTTACTTACAACCACCACTGAACTCAATACTATCCTCCACTGATATGATTGCTAGGTGCGCTATAGACTTACAACAACGCATGGAGGATCTTGAGCACTTATACAAGGTAGTATTTCAAACTAGACGACAAGCTGCACTATGATTTGAAAGCGAGCATAGCGCCACAATCTGAGACTACAACTTTACATCTGGTGCCCTCATACTAATGCGCAACTCAAAGATCAAAGTTACACATAACAAAAAGATGCAACCTCGGTATTTGGGACCCCTCATAGTGGTTTCCTGCAATAGGGGAGGCACCTATGTACTCTGCAAGTTGGACAGCTCAGTTTTGCATCGACCAGTAGCGGCATTCTGACTCATTCCCTACTTAGCACATGAACACATTTCATTACCTTTGTTGGCACTGGATATCGATACAGCCAAACTCAGAGAACTGGAGGAGACGGAGTTAGTGGACAATGATGAAGCTGCCCCGGATGATAAGGCCAAGCAATAAATGGGGACAAAAAGATAGGTGCTAACCACTAGCGCCTCCAGTAAAGCTTAGCCGTGCACTCAAAGGGATCAAAACACCATAAATAAATACCATAGAGGCACAAGTAATGACGCTACAAATACACTACAAATACATTCAAATGGATCTACGATTTCCTATGAGGCTCGCTAAAAGAACTGAGCCTGCCGCTTGGACAGGGGCACATGGGATGGTCCTTGAGGACAGGGAGGCACAGAAGGAGCACGTGGCAGAAGTTCAGGAGGAAAGGTCTGAAAGGATGGAGGAGGAGGCATAGAAGATTTGGGAGAGGACAGATCTGAACC
The DNA here is from genome assembly GCA_003316525.1 of Termitomyces eurrhizus. NCBI lineage: Eukaryota > Fungi > Basidiomycota > Agaricomycetes > Agaricales > Lyophyllaceae > Termitomyces > Termitomyces eurrhizus. Next base: position 7,600 of record QFEW01009659.1, read on the forward strand.
AACGTTGGGAACTAGCAGCAAAAAAGGAATGACAGCACACACCAGCATAGCCCTTCGAACCTTGGCAGTGATAAGGGCAGGTAAGGGGAGCCAAGTGAGCTCAATTTAGAGTGGAGAGGATCAATGGACACCCAAAAGAAGAAAAAGGTTGAATAGAGACTAACCAGCTTACCGCTTTCCTCAAGGAGTCGCTTCAAACAAGAAGACAAAGGAGAGATGGGAGGCTAGTGGACTCATAAATGACCTTCAACAACACATGAAGAAGGGGCTTACTGCATTTATGGGCGCTTTGCCTTGGATCATCCATTCATCAGCCACGGCCGCCAAGATAGTATAACAATGTACAAGCATCATGAGATTGCCATTGCAGTGGGGAAAGCTGCCATCAGATACTTGCGCTAGGAAAGATTCAATACAGCCCAGAATAGTGGGACGTTGGGGACGTGCAAGATTTGTAACAAGGGAGAAAGGTACCGACATGTGGTGATACTGATAAGTTCCTGGTAGCCAGAGCCCATAAATACTTCAAGCTACTTTCAGGGTTGTGGAGACTTAGGAATTCTTACATGCGCAAAACTATCATGAGGGGGGGGGCAACACGATGCAATTCATAAAACTATGACATTTGGAATCAAAAATCTAAAATCTGTCAGTCCTGTGGCGCTATGCAGAACAGAAGACTGCCTTACATAAACAACATGGGAGACAGGAACAAGTCAAGGACCGGTAATGAGGGGAGGCCCAGGTAGGAGGCACCTGGAAGAAGGCAACCCTCCTTTAGAGGGGCCATGAAAGAGGTGACTACCAGAAGATGAGCGAGGAGTCTGTTGGCAGGATGCAGTTAGCCAAGGAAGAAAAATAAGCTCTAGATTATATCAGATTTTTTTTTGTCTGGCCACATTAACGTTTTGTCTTGTCAACTCTGCCAACAGTGAGGAACTGAATAAGTAATGCTGCAGGGTAAGCACATTTTTTTTTCTCATGTGAAATGCACAAGGCACTGCATACTTGAGCCTGGGAATACTGTGCCAAGTATCATTTCCATGACTGCCACTGACACACTTCTCATCAGTCCCAACATCAGAGGATTTTGATTTCTTTCAATGAGTACAGCTTCATTCTTTCCATCAGTTCACATATAACTAATGGGCTTCAGACACACTCTAAAAAGGTTTATTCACCATGGATGGGTCCAGTTATATATGCATCATCCAACTTCAACTTAGAAGCCACTTTTTCTTCATCAGTTGAGAAGGCAGTTGATGAATTTTGGCTGTCGAATTCTGTGTTTGGAGACTCTCCGCTCAGTTCCCCAGCACCATCAGCACCCAATTCCCCTGCTCTTTCTTGATGCTCTTCACCCATTCCATCACATTTTGAGACTTCAGAGATGTCCACCATCATGCCCACTGTCACACCTACTGTTGTGCCCACCATCATGCATGCCAGCATGCCTACTGTTGTGCCCACTGTCATGCCTACTGCCATGCCTACTGTTGTGCCCACTGTCACACCTGCCGTTATGCCCACTGTCATGCACTCTGTTCCTCTGCCTGGAAAGCCATCAATACTCTTAAATGACACTCCACTGCCTCCCATAGTACATGTGGTCAAGGAGAGCAGAAGTTGTGGCAAGAAAAGATGATTGAAAGGGCAGAGTCATAGGAATCATAAAGGCAAGTGCCAGGCACAGAAGAATGAGGAAGGCTATGGATATTATACAAGTAGGCCATCTATCATTCACAAATATGTAGAAAAATATGGTAAACACAGGATACAAATGGATTTTGATATGGGGGATGCCACGACAGCCTTGTCTGGCTTTGTGGGCAAGCGCCACATGTTTACAAGGAGGAATACAACCCTTGAAGAGCTCATGAGGAAGACCACCAATCTTTGCATCATTCCATGGGATGGGAGGTAATAAACTTTTATTACATTAGCCATTTTCTCTGATCCTCAACAGAACTCCAACTCCCATTGTTGATCGGAACGGCCATATCATTGCTCTACTTGCTGGCCAGCCAGATGATGAAGCCTGGCCTGAACTTTATCAAGAGGCTGCATGTCTGCTGGAAGAGAGCTGTGCTGACCTCAGCCACCTTCCTGCCAAATATAGTCAACATAGGTGGGGTAACTACACTACTGTTTCCTCAGGTGTTTTCCATGGAGGAGGACAGCAGAGGCCTTCTCTTTTCAAGCAAAGTAAGACAACTGCTGCAGTGCTCATGAGGTTGAATTCAAGCAGGCCCTTCCATTGTTTGGCTGGATTTGCTTCATGTTTGTCACCTCATATGCTTCTAACATAGCCCAGCTAACATTTCTTTCCAGCGGTATTCTGTACATGGGCTCTGAAGCTTTATGCATACTATGTGGACTGCCTATCTACAATCCTTTCAGATTCTGACCCACGTCTTTGCCAAAATTTTTCCAACAGCATTTTCCCATCAGCTACATATAATTTTGGCCCTGCTACTGTTTGTTTCCCACACACCGATTCAGCCAACCTACCTTTTGGATGGTGTTCTGTCACGGCATTGGGAAATTATGATCCAAAGCAGGGTGAGCATCTTGTTCTATGGAAGTGCAAGCTGATCATTGAGTTTCTACCTAGCTCCATGATATTTATACCATCGGCTGTTATTGCACATCAAAATCTTTGTATTGGCAAGAGTGAAACTCAATATTCCTTCACACAGTATGTGGCTGGTGGTTTGTTTTGCTAGGCTGAGCATGGCTGTAAAAAAAAAATAATGAATTTTTTGCTAGTTTGACACCAGAAATCTGTCGAGAGGAAGCAGAGAAGGAGAAACAATGTTGGATGAAGGGACTTGATTTATATTCAAATGTTGCTGATATAAATTGCAATGGTCCTTGTATTTAGAATATATGTACCAATGACATTTTACTGAGTATATCTTGAATCACCATTGCTATGTGGCAGTGAGGTCAACACTGGTTCTTCAATTCACTGGCAACCATACTACATACCAATCTTAGCCACCAACAATATCGGTTTCTTGCAACATCACTTGTTGGAGTAGTTGCCCATATCACTTACACGGTGACAATAATATTGATAGGGTTCCACTGAAACTCCAGAGATTACTCGAGAAGTTTGGAATGGAGGAGCTTGCCCCGGTGTTTGGTGCAGCACATGTGACAAGTGATGATGAATTCAACTTGCTGCATGCTTTGGATGAAACACCCTGGCTGGCTATCTTTGCTGGAGAACAGTTCCAATCCATGAGACCATTCCAGTGCTAGATGCTCAAGTTCATACTTTTGCATATTGATGCACTGGACTAACAACAACCTAGCTGACATGTTTCTTGCTCTCAAGATTTTTTGGCATCTCTTGTTGAAGATAATGATTCTCGCTATACTATTCTTGCTGGAACTTATACTACGTCTGAAATGAAATATACATATCTTTTACCATGTTCTTTTGTGAAGATACTACTTTGTTATCATACCACGTCATAACTATGTCAGTCTTGGAGCTGGTACCTTTTCCTTACCTACTTTGCTATCATTATCATCTCAATTCATCTTTTTGTCTGCAGACCTCCATCCATATGCATATCTGATTATAGGCTATCGTATATGAGAAGCTGTGTGTCGATACAAGCTCATGCAGTGTGAGTGATCATATCACATTGCCATGTGGGTGATGGGGCATGCCTTTGCTGTGGAGGATTGAGTTGAAGATGGCATGCAGTCCATCAGTGACAACAATGTCTGCGCCATACTGGGCCAACTTACCTTGTAGCATGTCTGACTTGCTCAGTATCACAAACTATTTCACAGCCAGCCTGAGCAAAAAACTGGTGGAAACATGGCTATGAGGTTGTGGCCAGTCAGAGGAGCAGGTGGTTTCTGATGGGGCATGTCAGGAGTAATGCTGAGATTGACATCTACAAGCGGACGAGATATTGTGCAAGGATACTCGTCCACTGGCTTTTTAATACACAGTCTTTCAATGGTCCCTCAGGTCTCCTGCATGCGGATGTGGCATTGAGCAACATCTACTGTTGCTTCCTCCCCCATCAAGCCATGTTGGTTCTGCTAAAGTCTCTCAGCTGGAAAGCAGGACATCGTGGGGAGGAAACAGGGTTCAAACTGACCCTTTTTGTGCAGGCCATGAAGTTATGCCTTGAGGATGGATTTGCCTGGGATTTGTATTGTCAGCCTTTATCACCTGATATTAAGAGGTCTTTTTCATGGCTAGGTCCTGCTTATATCATCAAGGAGGTCATAAATGCTGGATTTGGTAGGTGACCTGTTAATTCATCTCATATTTCTTGTTGCTCATTGGTATGTAGGCTTTCCTTACACTGACGGACTGGTTGTGGGTGACTTTGTTACTGCTAAGAAATTGGGTCTGCCTTTGGTGCCAATAAACAGGTCTTCCTGTAAACCAGCCTCTTGTGGACGCTCAAAATCTGATCGTTTGTCTCATGAGGTCAAAGACATGTCACCCTTGAGGTGCTCGGTTCATTGTCCTGGCAAGCGTTCTCAAAATAGATCATCCAGCTCATCAAGTTTCTCCACGGATGACCACTTCATTGATGATACCGTTACTTCCAAGTAAGTATCTGTTTCTCTCGTTCAAATCATTGTATTAATATACACATTGCACAGGAAGCGTTCTTGTCTTAATTAACCATTTCCATGGTGAGCTTAAGATTCCATTAATTATTATCTTTGTCTCTGCATTTTTATATAGAGCCTTAACCATATTTATGAATGCAGGGGGGATTTCAAATGTTTCTAGTGTTCTCCACAGATACCCATGTTAAATTCTATTATATGCTTTCTCCTGGTCTAGGGCTACTATTATACCATTCTGTTCTCTTGCCTCCATGTACTGCATCATCATTCTAATCAACTTTGTTTGGTCCATTATCCTTCTCTCTGGAATGAACCCTGCTTGACTGTGATGTATTAGGTCCTTTATTATGATAGACAGGCGAGAAGACAAGGCCTTGGTAAAAATCTTATAATCAGTGTTGAGGCATGTAATTGGTCTATAGTTTGCAATGTCGGTATGCTCATTTTTCTTGTACAGTGGGCACATCTATCCATCTGAAAATGTGGAACCTTCTATTATCCTGTGTGATTGTATGTCTTCATACAACATTGTTAGCAGTTCAATTATATTGCACGTTGTCTTCTGGATGCCACCTCTTTGGGTTTGCCTTTCATCTTTAATAAACTTATTATTGAATGACTTCCAAAACTCGTATAGGATACTATCCGGACCAGGGGCTGAGCTATTATTAGAGAGCTTCAGCACTGTCAGTATTTCTTTCAACTCAATTGTTTCTTCTAGCTTCTCCCTTTGTCGCTCCGATGTGTGTGTTCTTATTGAACCCAGAACTTTAAGTGTCTTACTTTCCTTCAGGGTTTCTCATACTTGTTGTTGCTTATATTGAAGGTTATCGTGGTAGTGCTTTGCTAGTTCAGCCATTTTGACCAAGTTCCCCTCATACGCAGGTCCGTGTAACCCTGGATTTTCCTTTTTCAGTGCATAGATCATGTCTTGGGGGCGTGCTTGCTTGTTAGACGTTGTCCAGTACTTGCACATAGTTTTTCCTTCCAATTTATTTTTCATTACTACTTTTTCTCTCTTTAGCATGTGATACTTCCTCTCCAATGATTCTAGCTCCTTCACTGACTCCTTAACTGCCACTCTCTTCATCAGGTCGTCAACATTGGAGTCACTTAGTGCATCTTCCAGCCTCCATTTGACTTCCTTTTTCTCCGCAACATATTTTGGGACAATTGCTTTGTCCTGGTCCTTTGCATATGCTAATATGACCAAGTTCAACCTGTGATCAACCCACATGACCAGCTTCAATGTCAGAAACCTGCCCTCAAGTTAAGAGATTGTTGCTTCAAGTCCGACAGATGAAAAGAAAGCGTGAGCACAACAGCACTGAGCCCATTACCATGAAGGCAACAAAGTTATTCCTAGAGCAGAGTGTGAAGCTCAAGCCCAACGCAATGAAAACAAACAAGTCCCTGGACACAGTTTCAGTGAATGGCTCACCTCAGTCAACCAGAATGCTGCAAATGAGCACTCATGTTTACAGCAAGACAAAAATGATGGATCACTGTCCCCACGATCCATCGACAAACTCACTGACAAATATATCAAGTTGGTGGAAACCAAAATGCTCAGATCCTGGTAAAAAGGCAGACAGCAGCAGTGAAGACGGGCAACAAGATTCTGACTCTTCTAGCAAGAATGACAAGCCCAAACAGAAGCAAAGAAAATTTGATGAGCACAAGCTTCTATGGTTCGAACAGGAGAAACAAGCCCAGGAGGTGAATTTGTTGAGCTTCTGCAACGTGGCACAATGGCGCGACACCTACGCTGATGTAATTTCCCAGAGATATGCTAGCTTGTCTGAAGGCAGTTGAACCTTCATTGCCATGGAGTCGAGTTCTAGTCCCAGAAACTTGATCGTAGTGTCTGGGCCCACAATTTTTGATGGCTGAAAAGTGAGGCTGAGCTGTGCCCCAAGATTGGTTGCCCAGGAGAGGGATCTGTTGACAAGCAGTGTGGGAACGGTGCTGTAACCTGGGGTTATGAGCTAGAACTATCTTGTGTGTATCACACAGTGCTAAATCTGACCGCAGTATCGGATTTGACTAGTACTAGAGTGAAAACAAGATGTTGTCCTTATATAATACTCTACTGAATGATTATAGCATTGTTGATGCTAGCAACAAGTGTGACTCCGTTACATACCCCCCAATGAGACCGAATACTCGGTCTTAGGAAGAGAGTTGGAGTGAGATGTAGGATGCACAATAGTGCAAACAACAGATAAATAACACACGTATCGCATTGCTGCAAGATGTTATCATTTATTTGCAGCGTAGATGTGTCATCTGGACACAATAGGAAGCAGTCCTTATCAGACAGGTGCACATGTTGCGCCAGCAGTAGATGAAATATGCATATATATATAAAAAAAATCAAAAACAAAAGAGAATGACCCCTCCTCTGGGTCTGCTGTATCTACACGACTCTGGAGTGCGTATCAGCTGGAATATTTTGAGTGAATTACTCGGAAGTACCTACACAACAAAATATGGGTCTAGGACCCATCCAACAATGCTCCCGCACCCACACCCATCTCAGTCACCATTGACTCCTCCTCCAGTGCAACGTTAATCACGGGAGGGGGAGGTGCCAATTCCATCCTTGGTGGGGTGATAGGCTCCTTGACTACAGGCATGTCTACTACCATAGACTCAGTTAGTGCGACATTAATCGCTGAAGCATTGGTGGGTAGCATACCATGTGCTGCCATGCGTGTTAGGAGATTGACCGGGTTTGGGTCCATGTCGGCTGCAGGCATGTCATGCACTGCCATGCATTTTAGGAGGCTGACCTGGTTCGGGTTCATGCCAATAAGATAGTAGAGGCCATTGGCCTCAGGGTTTTCAGGAAGACCACTTTCCTCGTCATGCTTGAACATAAGACAATAATGATTGTCTTTGGTCATCCTGCCATCCATCCCATTGTGGGAATGCAGGAGGGGTACCGTATTTGTTCAAGCGCTCCATGCGCTTGTCATTGATTTGTTGGAAGATGTCCATAGACATCGTGGGGGCGTGGAACTGCTGTTCCAGGAAGACCATGCCATAGGTATATGTGTGGTCCACCTAGTTGGCAGGTATCCGGTTGTGTAATAAGACATGTAACGTGTTGTCATCCAAGAAGTTCTGTGCAAAGTCGTCTGGTATGTGCACGGGGTGAAGTTCCAGCTGGGGCTCAAACAGCTGGTCTGGGAACATGGCATTATAAGAGGCGATAGCCTCGCGGTACAGACCCAGGCAGGCCATGATGAGGGTCATGTGCCGCACAATCATGGGCTTGGCTGCGCTGTTTGCACAAAGAGCTCGGCATAAGGCAAACCCAAAGAAGGTTCGCCAATGCATGCAGTAGGCATGATCAACCGCAATGCCTTGATAAGTATTTTCCAAACCAGGACAACCAAAGATCAGTGCGTACTGCGCAAGCTGATCCAGGTCAAACAGTGTGGCTGAGTCTTGAGCGTGCATTACGTGCAGCATGGTTGAGCCATCTTCTTTCGTGCACAGAAAGCGCCCCGGAATGTGTCGGCACTCAATGAGCGCAAGGTCATCAGCCCCCTGGATTGGGCTGACAAGGTTCTGGTATCAAGGGTCCTTCATCAGGAGCATCATTGTTTGGTCATATAGTGACTCATCGGTTTGCTGAGCAAACATCTGAAGCTCTATGATGAGAAGGTAGGCGGTAATTCGTTCATGATGGGGAGCATGGTCATTCGAATAGTATTTGTAGAGCCGATCCAGCTCTAATAGAGTGCGGTGTAGTACTTGGTAGAAGTATTACTTGATAGTTCTGGGGCTTGCTAGTGTAGAATATGACCTTGAATTCACACTGACTTTGACGACGAAAGAGATAATTATAATATTGAATGCATTTAATAATATTCCCATGAGTCGAGGTTTCTTAACAAACTCCAGCCTAAGCAATTTACTCCCTGGGAATCACTGAGCCTTTGCCTATCAATTGCCTGTCTATTCTCTACTAAACTTGGGCTATTTATACTGTTTTTCTGGTGCACAGACCACTATTTACATATGACTCTTTGTCGGAAACTCTCCAACTTCCAGAACGTATTTGATAGTCCAATTTCCCTTTTGGGAGGCCTGTTTCAGTGCCACCTGTTCCACCATTCAACTTCTTGTTCTGCTCTCCTTCTGGATGTTTCTGATTGCCACTTCTCCATTTGCTTGAGCTCCATTTAGCCTGATCTAATTCATAGATTCTTCTTTCCTATCCCCTACTTCTTTCCTTTTCCCCTCCTGGTTGTCAAATCAAACATTGACTGATTTGATGATGAAATTGAGAATTATAATATTGAATGAATATAATAATTTCCCAATTTCATCCTATTCTGTCCATTACCAGCTTCCATGTTTTTCCTCTCCATGACAGTGGTTAGACTATTGTTGAGCTGATAGTTTGAGCCAGTTCCTGCCTGTTGTTCTGTACTTTTCTCTGTATTTGTTGAGATATTTTTGGAGATAGATATTTGTTGAGACTGCTACCAGGAGGCTTACAGTTTTCAGCCTATAATTAAATGTTTATTTTGACTTCTGGTGCATGTTTATGTTTTGTCCCTGACTGCTGGTACAGTGTCGTATCAGTGGGGGAGACCATGAGGGGAATACTTGTAAATAACGCTGGCAGGAATGCCAGCACAGTGCTCAGAAGCGAACTCATATGCTGCTGCCCAATTGGCCGCAGCTCCCAACAGCATGGTATTTGAATGATACGAATAGTAAGTGCAGTGGCTGAGTGCTCCTCTGAAGCACGAGTTTGTTTGCTTGATATCAAGCAGTCCCCATATCTTCATCCCCAATCTATCGGGGATTCTCCCCAAGAACTCATCCTTGGCCCTCTGTTTAAGGGCCTGCAGCTCCTTGGTGCAAATTGCCTTCTTCTTTGCAATGCGCTTATTGTGCAATACTTGCTGGAATCGGTCCACCACCAATTCCCCTTCCTCTGCCTCCTCCTCATGCTCCGAGCTCAACTCTCCATAGTCGCTCTCGTCAGATAAGGAGGCCATGGGTGCTTTGCCTTTTCCAGGCATGGGCTGATTCCTCGAGGTCGCCACCAGACCATCATATTGCTCTGGGGAGCGAGGGTCAGTGGTCAAGACAATCACAGGAAAGTGTGCCTGCAGTGCAGGCATGGTAACAGGCAACAGAAACAACATCAAAACCTTCCCAGCCTGTGCAGGAATGCCAGCTGGGAACTCTATCACCTCCAGCTTGGAGGCATCAAGAGGAGGCTTATGGCCTTGACATTGGCGTGCAAACCCCGACTTGGCTGGGGCAGGCGATTTGAATGGTGGCTGAGCAACCGGAGGGGCAGGCGCATTTTGCGCCAGAGTTCTCCCTCCAGGCTCAGTGTGAGGGATGATGGTAACGGGCACTCTTGGTGCTACAGCGACGGTTTTGGGCCCCATAGGTGGAGCCCAAGACGATGCGGTTTCCTGCTGACTCAGGGACAAACCTGCCAAGGGTTCACTGACTGCAGCCAGCAACTCTGCGGAGGCCTGAGGGCCCAGATCAGGTAACCATGATGATGAGGCAATGGGAGGCTGCTCAAGGCACGCAAATTGCATGGCCAACAGCATCCTTGCCCGTGGAGGTTTGACTGGTCAACTGGGCTGATATTTAGCCCTCTTGACCTTGGCGGTTGGTTCCTCAAATGTGGAAACTTTGCGCTTAGATGCGCGCTCAATCTGTTCCAGTGCTGCAACGTGCTGCCTCTTCATCAGCTCAATCTGGTCAAGCAATCCCTCCATCACCATCATGGCCAGACTGTCCTGCAGGAAGGACGCAGTTGCAGGGACTGGCTGTCCTGCTGCCTCCAATCTGCCCAACAGTACGTCTGGCACTGCTAACTTCTGCGCTTGTGGTGCAGGCTCCACATATGACTCTGCCACGGGCTGATGCACCCATGGTACTGACAGTGGCCCTGTCACCACACCCGCATACATTGGATTTGACGCAGACAAGCATGATAATGGTTCCTGGTAATAGCGCTCACGGTGTGTGCTGTCCTCCAGGCGCCCATAGCGCCCTTCGTCATTGACCTCCATCTCTTGCAAGTGGAGAGGCATCTGGTATGGAAGCGGCTCCTCATGGCCTGGATAGGCCATGCCTGCTGACTGAAACTGGCTTGCCGCCGGATATGGCAGCTGCCTCTGGTACTGAGTAGAAAAATCTCGCATCTGTATATTTGGGGGTCTCCCCCCTCCACTAGAGCCTTGCCAGCTCTGATCGCTTTGCCTTACCTCTAATCTCAGTTCCTCTTGTTGTTCCTGTTGCCTCAATCCTTCCTCCTCCCTCAGCCTTTCTTGGTGCAAAGTAGCCAATGCTTCATGTTGTCTTTGTCCTCTCTCTTGCTCCTCATGTCTGACCCTTTGTTGCTCCTCTACTATTGCTTGTGCTAATTCCTGTTGTCTGTCTTGTTCTTGAATCATAGCCATATGTCTCAGCCTTTGCTGTAATTCTGCTAGTCTGGCAGGAGGTAGAGGTGGCATAGAATTCTGTACAGATACATTTCTGACTCTTCTAAATGCCAGAGCAGGTAGGGGTGGCACCATAGGCATAGGATTCTGTAAAGGAGTATTCCATCCTTCAGGCAGAACAGTTTCAGGAATGTCCACAGAAAGTGGAGCAATAGTAGGCTGGTTGTCTCTTCTATGCATAGGAAGAGGTAGAGCAGGTGGAAGTGGTACCATTCTAGGCCTATTGTTTCTTCTGGATGTAGAAACAGGTAGAGGTGGCACCATTCTAGGTACAGGATTCTGCAAAGGTGCATCCCATCCTTCAGGCAAATGAGTTTGAGGAATGAAAATAGCAAATGGATCCTGAGCAATAGGCATATCTCCAGACTCTCTGCCTCCAGTTTGTATACCCCTAGTTTGTATACCTCCAGTTTGTATTCCCCCAGTTTGCATTTCCCCAGTTTGTATTCCCCCAGTTTGTATATCCCCAATTCCCATATCCCCAGTAACAAAATGAAGTGGTATAACCACTGAAGTAGATCTTCTACTTCTATGTGCACGATGATCATCAGGATCAGTCATTTGCAACTTTTGAAGCCTGCTTTCAATCCTAGCCTGCTGTCTTTGACCTTCAGGAGTACTTGGTTGAGAATGAGTAGTTGAAGATTGCCTAAATTATTGATTTTTTAAGCATTTCAATAGCTCAAACTCTTTCAAAGTTACTTACATGATGATATATCTAGTATATCAATAGCTAAATGTTGTCAAGCTTTCACTAATAAGCTGAATTCAATGTTTATTAGCATTGATCAATAATAAATGAACTAATACTAACTGTTTGTAGTGTCAAATAAGCTGAATTGAATATGTATTAGCATTGATCAATAATAAATAAACCAATACTTACTTTGTTGTAATGATTTCCGATTTGTTTGTAGTGTCAAATAAGCTGAATTAGCATTGATCAATAATAAACAAACCAACACTTACTTTGTTGTAACAATTTCGGAATTGTTTGTAGCTGAATTGAATGTTTATTAATTGATCAATAATAAATAAGCCAATACTTACTTTGTTGTAACTTTGTTTGTAGTGTCAAATAAGCTGAATTCAATGTTTGTAAACATTGATCAATCAATCAACAAATTGACACTTACTTTGTTTGTAGTGTCTTCTCACTACAACGGTGAATTTCGAGTTTGTTTAGTCATGTGTGGTCAAAGAGCATGCGAGGCGTGAAAAGTGGTGTCCACTAAATTGTGTTTGGCCTTTTCTCATCCAGACACCTTCTAAAAATGTTTCCAAATATAGCATTTTATTAATATTGAAGTTTACATATATATTTTTACTTTTTATACTCTAAGTACAAAAATTGAGACTCCAATATGAAAAATGAGCAGTTGTTACCCTAAAAGGAAGGTTCTTGGTCAGCCTTGGTCAGCCTTACTAATCAAATAGTTCTCACAAAACGGTTGTTGCATTATATAGAGATAATAAAATCATTATGTAATTGTTCGTGTAGATGAACACTTATGTAATTGTTCATGTGGACGAACACCTATATAATGATTGGTCAAAAGACAACATCACACATTCAAACTTTATATGTGTGATCTATATTTCATATCATTCAATCACAGTTCCATGGTTATATTGTCTTTCATCATCATATATACTCGAGACTCCTGGACAACACTAAGGTTCTTGTTGACTTTATTCTCAGTAGCTATGATTGTACACATCACAAGGCACGTATATCAGCTGTGCCGTTTTCATCAACAACAAACATGATGACGTCCTAGAGTGCAAGAGATATTGCCTGTTTCATCCTGTGAGCGTTCTAGCCATCCCCAGGTCAACGTTCAACATTCACTCCTCATCAACCCCGCATTTAAGTACACAGTGGCTTGTGCTGCTGTCTGTGACCTTGCCATTGGCTGACACACTTGTGTGTGTGTTTCCCAGTGTTTCTCCAGCTCCGGCTGTAGGTGCCTCTGTCTCTGTCTCTGTTTCTGGTACAACGAGCAGGATAGACGGTGAGAAAAAGACTCAAAAGAGATGGAGAAAGGTGCTTGTGTCTGTGCCTGTTTTCTTGTTTCTGTCGTCAAAACTAAAGTCAAAGCCTCACTCTGATGCTCACATTCAGAGTCATGTTCACGTCATGTGAAGATTGCAAATAAACAGATGGGCTATATCATTGACAATAGATTGTCCAGTCCTTCATCACATGGATCAAAATATTTGATCATTTTTTAGTAAAGCATACACAGCGTATTTTTGTAAGTGACTGTAGATATTCTCGTCATAAGAATAATTGTTGTTGTATTCCAGTCTGCTATGCTAATCCAGTCATTTGAGATGTACAATTCAATGCTATCATATCAAGATTTGGGAATGCCATAGCACTCTTTCACGTCAGAGTCCATATTATGGAAAGAGCGGCTTCTGTCATAATTAGTCTGTATCGCTTCTGTTATAATTAGTTTGTATAGGCATGTTAGACCTTGTCATTGTTTGCAGCGTTCTGATGCTGAACGTAGTCTTGCTGAGATTCATTAGCCTGATGAGGTGCATTGAGCAATTCCATTGCGTCCGCAATTAATGGCGCTCATCAGCGCACACTCATCTCGCATTCCACTGAGTCGGCCAGAGGGGCCGTTGAGACTGCTGACCCTTGTGCTGCTTTGCGCTTAAGGTATTCAACCACTTTGAGTTCGAAGATACGCACAAATAATTTGATATATTCAGTCAAATCTGCATGAGGTACATTGTGGCTCCTAGCAGCCAGCAACTGTAAGTGCTTTACTACATAAAGCTGCAGACGCTTTTGCGTCAATTCCTTTGCAACCGACGGATATTGGTCCAACACCAGCTGTAGCTGGATAGACAGGGTTGAATGCGACCTCTTGCTTTCCTCATCATCTGAGGATTCCAGCTTGGACTCTAAGTCCAGAACTCTTCTGAGGCCTTCATGCCTCACCTGTGGCTGTTTGCCGGCCCTTCTGTGCAACTCTGGAATTCCAGGCGCTGTCGACACCTTTTCCAACCTTATGACCTCATTGTCCTCCCTACTGACCACTATCACTGGTCCTTGCTTCTGTCCTTGTGTCGTCAACAATGACGGTCCTGGTTCAGTGGCAGCATCAGTCATATATTCCAAATGCCGTTCAGTAGGTGCAGTCTGGAATGGGGTACTATGCGCAAACATGCTGCCTTGTACCATTTCCAAGTACTGGGTAATGTCCGGTTGACCCTCAGACTGAGCTGACGAGCTCTCGGGCAATACCGGATACATCAATGAAGGCATTTGGCTTGCTGGCAGCGATACTCCTGAGACTATGGATCTCTTTCCTGGTTTACCACCAGGTTGTACAATGGACATCATCTGTGATATGGATAGCCCACCAGGCATTCCAAAGCTTGCGCTGACATCGTGAGGTATCTTCTCATTCTGCTTTGGCAGGGGTTGGTACGCAGACATGGATTGCGTCTTCCCAGCTTGAAGCACAGGTGGGTCACCTGTGTCTGTAGCTGGAAAAGGAGGGTCCGGATCAAGAGAGCCAGTCATGGAAGCATGTTTTTGTCATGATGCCAACAGAAATCAAGAGGGTTTGATGAGAATTGCCTAGTCGGTAACAAGCCTAGAGTCTAAAGCTGATAGCAGAAGATTTAAAAAAATGTAACCTGTGGTTATGAGCTAGAACTATCTTGTGTGTATCACACAGTGCTAAATCAGACCGCAGTATCGGATTTGACTAGTACTAGAGTGAAAACAAGATGTTATCCTTACATAATACTCTACTGAATGATTATAGCATCATTGACGCTAGTAACCAACTAAACAACAAGTTAAAACTTATTGGATAAAGCAACGCCAATTGGGCACAAGACTATTATGACCATAAATCAATCAGTAGATGGTGCTATGAGCTCAATGGCAGTATTATCTCTTGGTCCTCAAAAAAAAAACAACTAGGAGTAGCAACATCAACAGTCAAAGCAGAATATATTGTATTTGCAAATGCCACCAGGGAGGCAATTTGGCTGCAATGCTTATTGAACAACCTTGATTTTGGGCAAGTAACAGCAACCACGATCTACACAAATAGCACTGGGAGCATTGCTCTTTCCAATAACCTGGTCAGACACTCACAAGCCAAACATATCAATATATGATATCACTTTATCTGAGATCAAATAAAGAGAGAAAACATCAAATTGCAATATGTTTCAACACACAACATGATAGTAGATACTCTCACCAAGGCATTGCCCTGTGAAACTTTCATTAAATATTGAGACAAACTTTGAGTGATGCCTTCTCCTCTATCCTCATCAAGTGGGAATGTCAAAAAAAATGACAAATGACTATGGAGCATTACCTCAATCTCTGCATCATACATGACACATTTATGACATATGTTTTATTCTTTATTCATTTCACTTTGTCTTGTTACATCATAATAAAATTCTACAAAATTCCAAATGTCTCATACTTAGGTATAAAATATGTACTCATACCTGAAGTTTGAATCATCCTTGATTTTAAACTTCAGATACATAACTAAACAGCTTACTTATTGAATAGTCCTTGATTTCAAACTTCGGTATATTATATACATGAAATATATATCTATTCTGCATTATGCTGCAACAGAATTTTTCTGCTAACAATTGGTCTGGTGTGTACACACAGAGCTTCACATGAGGATTAGACATGGCTGTGCTTCTCAAGAGGTAACATACTCTGCAATGCACATAGTTGATCTTGTCCAGCTTATACTACCACCTAGAATAATATTTAGTCAGCTTTGCACTAAGGCCAGAGGATTGTAGCTTATATTGATGCCAAAGAAGTGATTGAGCAAGAGCAGTTGAGATGAAAAGAGTTGCTAAGGCAACAGATTGAAAAGAGAGTCTCATCGTTGAACAGATAAGCCTTAGAGTTGATTTTACAAGAAAGTCAATCTTTCAAAGAATGAAGGCAAAAATAACAATTGGGGGCCTCTTGACTGGTAACCCAACAACAACAACAACAACAACAATCCTTGCAAACCCCTACATACACCTCCTGTACTTAGACTCATTGAACCCTGTAGTCACAAGCTCATAGCATCACATCTCACCTCTCCTGACCCTGCATCATCACAACTCAATCACTCCTTACTTGTTAACCTTAACCTTAAACTTTTTCCATTAGCTCAGTTCTATTAATAGCTTCTGCCTGCTCTCTCACCATGTTGCCGGTATTTCCCATGCCACTTACTGTGGTGCTACATACTCTCTCCCCTCCTCCTCACTTATTTATTGCCACAGGAATTCCTCCGTTTACTCCACCCACTCCTAGAACAGGTGCTTGTCTGATTATTCCAGAAGCAGATTCTGGATACTCTCACCACTTAAATCCCCAAGAGAAGCCAGCTGATAGTCTGTAGCTGCATTTCCAATAATCCTGCAGAGACCCCAACAGTTCTCATCAAAAACCTTCTCTTCAG
>QFEW01009673.1:0-30112 GCA_003316525.1 Termitomyces eurrhizus
GGGCCTGCTGACTGTGTGGTAGGGCATAGTACTATCACAACTATGGAGTTGCAAAATTTTGAGAAAAATTTACAAGAAATCCAGTCCGCTTTTTTCTGATTGGACTTCAGGGGTCAGTTGAATAGTATTGTACTTAGATGTTTGTAACTTCACATTTGTCATACAATACTGTTGAGCCTCATCAGAAGGAAGCTGCGAGTTCAGGGTGCCAAAAACAGGGAGTTGCAATGCAATTCCACATAGATTGGAATGTTGGACAAAGTGAGCACTGATTATGTTTAGAAGAGCTTTTTTCTGGCCATCAATTGCAAGCCCATGTTGTTCAATGCCAGCAAGGACCTTTGAGATGTTGGATTTTTCCTGAGAATTGAGGGTGGAAACAGCCTCCTCAATAAGCTCAGTAATCTTGGCTTTTAGTTTTGCTTCAGACATGTGCCATAAAGCATAAGTTTATAAAGACTATAGATCTGAGAAATGCATTAAACAAACTATGTCGCAACTCAATTTGGTGGACTTTTAATATTCATCAATTTTATCAGAGTGATATCACAGATTGTTATATCAAACAGAAATTTATTGTTTACAGGTCTTCCCAGTGGCATAGGGCATGTAAAAACTTAAAGTAGACTTGCTCAGTAGTGTATCCAACCTGTACCTAAAATCTGAAGTTAAAATATAATGTAAAGATTAAAACTGGGAACAGTCCTTCTGAAAAATGTATATTTCTACTTAATGATCAAGCAATTGCCATACAATGACATATTCAATTCACCTAAAATTTTGAGATCCAAGGAGCACTAGTATTATTGAACTCAAGTACAGAAGGATCAGAGATACAGACATTTAGATCTTGTAAGAAACCACAAACCACATTTTGCAACTCCCTGTGACTTTGCAACCCAGTACAAGTGATAGTATCTGTCTTTACTAGAACATTAACCCACATCAGACCATGACAACCTTATTTACCATTCTGGGATATTTTCACATGTTGATTTCTTATTTAATATCAGCCACACTTTACTTTTAAAATTGGTTTCTTCAGTTTTACTGTAACCATTGGTTACAAGTTAGAACTATCTTGTGTGTTTCACACAGTGCTGAATCAGACCGCAGTATTGGATTGACTAGAACTAGAGTGAATACAAGATGTTATCTTACATAATACTTTACTGGAGGCATATAGCGTCGTTGACGCTAGTAACAAGTGTGATGCTCCATTACATACCCCCCAATAAGACTAAATACTTGGTCTGAGGAGAGGAGGTGAAGTGGACTGGAGTAGGCATGGTAGTGCAAGCATTATTCAAAGATGCACATCGCATTGCTGCAGGATGTTAGTGTCATGCTTGAGGTAGTCATGTCTTTCAGGAACACTGAATCATGCAAAATCTTAGTGCATGAGTGCGCATACAATGCAAGCAGCAGAACTAGAATGAAATTTGAAATAAATAAACAAGAGTGACTCCTCCTATGAATCTGCTGTATATACATGCTACACTGGAGTGCATGTCAGCCTGAACAGATTGAGTGCTTTACTCAGAGTTACCTAATTAAATTATGGGTCTATGACCTGTCCAACAATGCTTCTGCAACTGTGCCTGTCTCTGTCACCATTGACTCCTTCTCTGTTGCGACGTTAATCATGGGAGGGGGAGGCACCAATTCCGTCCTCAGTGGGGTTATGGGCCCCTCGATTGCAGATGCATCTACCACCATAGGTTCAGTTAATGCAACATTAGTCACTGAAGCAATGGTGGGTAGCGTACCATGCACTGCCATGTGTTTTAGGAGGTGGACCTGATTCGGGTCCATGCCAATGAAGTAATAGAGGCCATTGGCCTCAGAGCTTTCAGGGAGAGGACTTTCTTTGTCATGCTTGAACATAAGACAATAATGGTTGTCTTTGGTCATCTCCTGCCATCCATCCCATTGTGGAATTGCAGAAGGGGTTCTGTATTTGTTCAAGTACTCCATGCGCTCATTGTCAATTTGTCAGAAGATGTCCATAGACATCATTGGAGCATGGAACTGCTGTTCCAGAAAGACCACTCTATAAGTATACGTGTGGTCCACCCAGTTGGGCAGTATTCAGTTGTGTAACAAGATGTGTAGGGTGTCGTCATCTGAGAAGTTCCATGCAAAGTCATCAGGCATGTGAACTGGGTGAAGTTTGAGCTGTGGCCCTCTCTGGAGCTTGAATGGCTGGTCGGGAAACATGGTGTCATAAGAGGCAATAGCCTCATGGTACAGACCTGGGCAGGCCATGACAAGAGTCATGTGCTGTTAGTGCAGAGGGCTTGGCATAATGCAAACCCAAAGAGAGTTCACCAGTGCATGCAGTATGCATGATCAACCGCAATGCCCTGATATATATTCTTTAGCCTAGGGTGACCAAAAACCAGTGTGTACTGTGCTAGCTGATCCAGATCAAATGGTATGGCTGGGTCTTGAGCATGCATTATATGCAGCACAGTGGTTCTATCCTCTTTTGTGCACAGAAAGTGCCCCAGAATGTGTCAGCGCTCTATGAGTGCAAGGTTGTCAGCCCCTTGCATCAGGCTGATGAGGTTATGGTAGCAAGGGTCCCTTATCAGGAGCCTCATTGTACAGTTGTGCATAGACTCATCTGCTTGCTGTACAAATATCTGGAGCTCCATGATGAGCAAATATGTAGTTATTCTCTTATGTCAAGAGGTGTGCAGGTTCAAGTAGTATTTATAGAGCTGGTCAAGCTCTAATGGGATGCAGAGAAGACTGCAAGGAGAGAACTTGTAGATGATGGTGGTGGGTATGCCAGCACGGTGCCCAGAAGCAAACTCATAAGCTGCTGCCTGATTGGCTTTGGCTCCCAACAGCACAGTATTTGAATGATACGAATAATAGGTGCAGTGGCTGAGTGCTTCTCTGAAGCATGAGTTCATTTGCTTGATGTCGAGCGGGCTCCACACCTTCACCTCCAATCCATTGGGGATCTTCCCTAAAAACTCATCCTTGGCCCTATATTTCAGGGCCTGCAACTTCTTGGCGTGATTTGTCTTTTTTTTGCAATGCACTTATTGTACAATACTCATTAGAATCAGTCTGCCACTGATTCCCCTTTCTCTTCCTCCTCCTCATGCTTCAAGCTCAACTCTCTGTAGTTGCTCTCATTGGACAAGGACACTACTGAAGCTTTGCCTTTTCCAGGCATGGGCAGGTTTCTCAAGGTTGCCACCAGACCATTGTATTGCTCCGGGAAGCAAGGGTCAGTGGTTAAGATGACCATGGGATTGTGTGCCTGCAGTGCTGGCATGGTGACAGGCAACAAAAATAACATTTACACTTTCCCAGCATGTGTGGGAATGCCAGTAGGGAACTCTATCATCTCCAGTTTAAAGGCATTGAGAGGCGGCTTGCAGCTGCAATGTTGATGTGAAGGCCCTGACTTGGCTGGGGTGGACAGTTTGGATGGTGGCTGAGCCACTGGAGAGGCAGGTGCATTTCGCGCCAGAGTTCTCCCTCCAGGCTCAGCACAAGGAATGTTATGAACAGGTGCTCATGGTGCCACAGTAACGGATTTGAACCTCATAGGTGGGGCCCACAACAATGCAAGTTTCCACTGACCCAGAGACAGTCCTGCTAAAGGCTCACTGACTGTAGCCAGTGACTCTGAGGAGGCCTGAGGGGCCAGGGTGGGTAGCCGTAATGATGAAGCAACGGGCTGAGCAGGCTGCTCAGGATGCGCTGATCACACTGCTGGTGGCATTCTAGCCCATGGAGGTTCAACCAGTCAACTGGGCTGATACCTAGCCCTCTTGACCTCAGTGGTTGGTTCCTCA
Source organism: Termitomyces eurrhizus (assembly GCA_003316525.1). Lineage (NCBI taxonomy): Eukaryota > Fungi > Basidiomycota > Agaricomycetes > Agaricales > Lyophyllaceae > Termitomyces > Termitomyces eurrhizus. The sequence goes on from QFEW01009673.1 coordinate 3,822, forward strand.
AAAGTTGAAACTTTGCGCTTCAATGCACAATCAATTTGTTCCAGTGCTGCAATGTGCTGCCTCTTCATCAGCTCAATCTGATTGAGCAATCCCTCCATCACCACCATGGCCAAACTGTCCTGCAGGAAGGACGCAGTTGCAGGGACTGGCTGTCCTGCTGCTTCCAGTTTGCTGAGGAGTACATCTGGCACTGCTAATTCCTGCACTTGTGGCACAGGTTCTACATATGGTTCTGCAATGGGCCAGTGTGCCCATGATATAGATGGCAGCCCCATCATTGCACCCATATACATTGGTATCAACGCATACGAGCATGACAATGGTGTCTGATAATAGCGCTCTTAGCATGTGCTGTCCTCTGGGTGCCTGTAGCACCCCTCATCATCTACCTCCATCTCTTGCAAGTAGAAGGATGTCTGATAAGGGAGCAGTTCCTTGTGGCCTGGATAGGCCACACCCACTGACTGGTACTGGCTGTAAGGGCGACCTCTAGAGGCTGTGGCTCAGTCACACAGCTGGCAGAGGGAGATCCAAAGTGTATTAGAATATATACTGACAATATCAAGGTAGCTACTCACCTGGCAGAGGGAGATCCAAAGAGAACAAGTCTAGGGATTCCCTATGCCAGGTTGGACGCTTCTGGGGCCTCTGAAGCATGGGAAACAACTGTACAGTACAACAAAACCTTAAAAACTCGAAAATTGCCTACACAAACACTTGTACAAATAAAGGGCAAACTCTGGCAAACTCTGGCTTATATAAGCGGTCTGGAAGCAGTGCTGAGGGGGCCCACACTTGTCTGAATGGTGGCTAAAGAACCAGAGCATCTCAAGGGCTGAGAGTAGTACTAACAGATAGTATTGAAAGAATAGAAACAATGAAATGAAATAATGTCAGAAGAAATAAGAGAATGAATGGAAGGAGAGTGAAGAGATAAGGAGTGAGAGAAGGAAGAAATGAGGAGTCCCCTGACACTGGCTCACTGCTGGATATGGCGGCTGCCTCTGGTATTCAACAGGGTTATCTTGCATCTGTATATTTGGGGATCTCCCCCCTCTACTAGATCCTTGCAGGCTCTGATCACTTTTCTGTAGCCCCCAATAGGCCATTTTCAGCAACATGTCAGCTACCTGTATTGGGACTTAGGAGAGAGAAGAGAAAAAAAATCTCCTAACTCTGCCAGTAGTGTAAACAACCACAATTACCTGCCACCTAGTCTTTCACCAGCTATCAAAGTCATGTAACCAGCCACAATTAGTAGCCACCCAGTTAGTCACCAGACATCAAAGTGGACTTTGTCTACATTTCACCACCTCATGTGCATTATGCACATTTTGCTAGCTGTTGAAGGCGTTTCACATCCTGCAGCTCTAGGTATCTGTTTATCACTGCAAGATCTTTGCAGTTCACTAGCAGTTTCCAGGTAGTATTACCTAAGCTCCACCTTACCTCAAATTCAAGGTTTCCCCCTATCCACCTATGATCTATGAGGTTATCTAAGAACCATTTCTGGTCATTACCAGTTTCAAAGTCATATGGTTCTGGGGTTGCATGATTAGAGAAGAGCGCATCACTATTGGCTAAATATGGTTGTAACAACAACACATGAAACTTTGGCACTATCTTGCATGCCTGCAGCACATGGAGTAGTTTCAGCACATAGTTAGACGTGCTTGGCTTGGCCTTGAGGACACTATATGGTCCAATCTACTTTGGACATAGCTTACTTGCTCTGCCTTTTGGCAAGTTCAAGTTCTTTGTCACCTATATGGTCCAATCTACTTCAGACATAGCTTACTCGCTCTGCCTTTTGGCAAGTTCAAGTTCTTTGTCAAAAGGTACATTAGGTTTCCTTTCTTAATGTCTGGATCATCACATCTGCAATTATTTGCATGTTTTGTCTGCCATATGTGCAATTTTATAATTGCATCATAGGCATCCACTAAGTTTCTTAGCGCATTGCATGCAAACTGCTTAACTCCAACATGAATTGCTTTGTCAGTGCAAAGTTCATGAATCATGGGTAGCATATAGCCATTATTGAATTCAAAAGGTGAATACTCTGTGGTTTCAGATATGCTCATGTTTATTGCAAACTCAACGAGTAGACATCTATCCACCCAGTTCTTCTGATCAGAACATACAAATGCTTGCAGTATCTGCGCAATATTTCTATTTGCCCATTCTGTCTGGCCATCTGTTTGTGGATGAAACGATGTCAACATGAGCAACTTTGCCCTGAGCAGCTTATGCAGCTCCTTCCACTATTTGGAAGTGAACTTAGCATCTTGATTGCTTACAATCAAATTTGGCAATTTATGAAGGCATACTATCTTTTTGAGATAGATCCATGACAAGTCCAAGGCTGTCATGGTTGTCCTCAATGGAATGAGATAGACCATACTAGTCATTCTGCAGATTACTACCTACAGGTAGTTAAAACCCTTTGACTCCAGGAATGGACCAATAAAGTCCATCCCAATTGAGTCCCAGGGTTTGACTGGGATCAGAAGCAAATGAAGCTTCTCTGGCGGCCTCAATGTCAATATTTTTGACTGTTGACATAGCTTGCATGTCAAGCAGAATTGACTCATTTCCTTGGCTATTTGTGGCCACCAGTACCAATGTCGCACATAGTCCAGCATTTTCTGAGTTTCAAAGTGGCCTACTACTCTGTAGGCCTGGTCCAGGATAGTCATGATTAATGACCTCTCCTGGAGAATGCAGATGACTTTAGACCTAGTGGGTCTGGTAAAATAAATGAGCTGCTGCTCCACATTGAAGCGCAAATGCGCTTGGATATTGTTCATAATTTCTAAGAAGAGAGTGTCATCCTTGTATTCTTGTTGGATACATGTGCAAAATTGCACATTGCCTAGGTCAGTTGGTGTAGGCTGATGGTCATGCAAATCTAGTGCCTGCTGGAGAGTCATCTCAGTACCACTAGAAGGTCCCTCATGCCTCATCTCTGCACTTGGCTGGACAGTTTCATGGTCCACCAACATCTGAGCCTCAATATTACAAGCTTCTCACTGTTTCTGCAGTTGCTTGCTGCGACGTGATTCCTGCACTTGCATAGCACATAGCTCAACTGTATATTCCTTGATTTCATAGAACCTATGCAAGGACAAGTATTCGTCCTCTGAGTCGATTAATGCATGGATCAATTGACCAAATTACTGGTGTCTTCATGCAAATGTGCTTAATTATTTTGAAGCACCGCTCCAGTGAAAGGGGGACCTATTTTGGATCATGGCTATAAGTGGCCCAGTGTATGCTATGATGTCTGGCAAGAAGTTACCAATATAGTTCACTAATCTAACAAATCACTGAATATCATTATACGTGCATGGAGTATGCCACTCTCAAATTTGATCGAGTTTATCTGTGTCCAGGTGAATACCCTTCTTGTCAATGACTTGACCAAGACAGTTTATACTAGGTGCATACAACTCACACTTCTTCCATTTGAGGTAGAGGCTGGCCTTACGTAGTTGTTCAAACACAACTCATAGATGCTGCTCATGCTCCTCAATGAAATCTGAAAAAATGAATATATTGTCTAAATAGACATGCATAAACTTCTCAATTACATCTTGGAAGATTGAGGTCATTAACCTCTGGAATGTCACTAGTGCATTACAATCACCAATCTGCATGATATTGCTCACAAATGTCCCCATCAAGGACAAAAACAGTGTCTTTGGTATATCTTCTTTGCCTATGCAAACCTGTTTGTATGCATCTGTTAGGTCAATTTTTGACCTATATTTCACTGTGGCAACATCTTTGCATATGACTTCTTGATCTGGAAGAGGTGTTACATCCTTGACTGTATTATCATTGCACTGTTGTGCATCCAATGCAGTTCATAATGTCCCATCTTTCTTGAGAATACAAAGTAAAGGTGCAGCTTGCACCACAGATTGTAGTTCCCACCACTTTGCATTTATGTATCTGTTCATCTTTTCATGAAGCTGATCCTGTAGTGCTTGTAGGCAGTGAGGCAAATGGTACTTATCCTGCTTATTATTGTCAATGAGATTAATCTCATGATTAACCTCCTGCCATGGAGGAAGTTCTTTCTTTGTCCCGTTGACGATATCAGCAAACTCATGTTGTCATTGCTGGTGCAATCAAGGAATATCTTCCTCTGTAAGGCTCATAGCCTTACCTTTCTCTTTCAATATGCGTGCTATATATGGCTGAACCTTTGGTTCAAATTGCTTCCATAAGGCATGTATGTGCTCTTCTGTGAGATCTCCCAGATTCAATCTTATAACTGGTTGCCTTCTTACCACTTTCATTGTATTTGATGATGATTACACGCTTCTTGCCTTCAGCAATACTCCATCAAATACGATATCTAATGCTTCAAAAATCTTGTCCTCCTATGCGTGACAGTATACTTCTCCTGTCTGAGTTGACTACATCCTTTCCATAGTATGTCACCATTGACACTACCAATTTATTCCACTCTTATGGCATTCATGAGTCATATGCCCATTGCATTTGTGGCCAAGGCATTGGTCAATCTATTAGCAACCTTGTGCTTCCTACCATTTCCATCATACTATATACCTTGTCCTTGATGAGATTCTCCACCCTCACTCGAGAGCTAGTCAGCTGACATTCCAGCGACTCCACCACATGTTTACCATGCTCATTCTTATGCTGTGTGGCCTGATTAGGCTTTCTGTTTGTATACCCGATCGCATCCAGGTGCTTCCCCATCTTCAGAGTTCCTTAAAACTCTTCCTCAGTCATCAGAATAGCCAGTGAATCTGCCAGCAGGCTTTTTGGTGAGACATGCTTGTCTTCCACCTCCTGTACAGTTGCTTTCTTGCGACCATCTAGTCAGTTGCATTCATCACACCGCTTTTCAGTTGCGTGATAGTACCTCAGATGACTATTTGTATTGTTTAACATGACTTTCTCTGCCTTCAAAGGCATACTATTCACAACAACCATGTCGTTCACAAAGTCCAAAGACATCTTGTTCTTATGCATAAATAGTGTACCAATAATCATATTGTAGCGATCAAAATTTGCTATATCCACATACTCCTTGGTTGACGTCCCTGACATCTTTATTCTCACTTCAGCACCAAACTGCACCATAGCACAACTTCTATGGTTCTCAACTGGAGCATCAACAGCTCCTCCAACTCATGAATGCAAATCATATTAATATGAGCAAACTGGGATGTAATGCCCATAGTGGTACTTCCCAAGTCCTACAACGTCCATGCCAGATGTCTATTGACATCAATATAGGTGACCAAGCACTCTTTCTTCTCAGAAGTATAACATGGCCGCTGCAACTTATTGGTTGCCTTCTGCAGTGTAACATGTTTCATTTGGATGTGTTGATCTCCACGGCACTCAGTCAGTGTAAACAAGTGTTTGTCCTCATCATCACAAGTGTAGTAGTTGCTGTTGTATATGTCCACTGCGATGTATTTGTTGCCATCTATCTGGATGCTCTCAGTGTCATCTACTTCTGAGCCATCAGCCTCCACTTGCAGCTCTTCCTCAGCCTCCTCAGCAACCTCCTCTTCCTTGTCATCACTAACGACATCACTGGGGGCTGCAGCCATATGGGCTGCTTGGATGTATGCCTTGGGCAGAGCAGGACATTCCTTAGCAAAATGTCCAGCCCTCCCATAATTGTAGCATGCTGAAAAGTCTCCTGCAGGTCATTTCTGGGCCACTCCAAGATCCACATTGGGTTTTCTAGCCATATGTGCTGCAGGCATTACACCCCCTCTCATTGCTACTTAGTTTTGATCTGAAAAGGGTCAACTATCTCTTGCTGGCAGATATCCAGCAGGTTTTGGTTGAGGCCATTGGCCTCCAGAGATTGTCTTGCAGACAACAAATTGCAAATTGCAATTGCTCTTCATCTTCAACCATTTGGCCAAGAAAGTTCCCACTTTCACTGCCTGATAGTTCACAGGCCCTTGGCATGAGCTACGCTGCTCATAATCATTTGCAGTCCTTGTCAACTGCTCATAACAAATGGCATATGCCAAAACCTTGGTCATAGTATTGACCTCCAGAGACAGATTGTCGTCGCATATCAATACCCTCCTCATATCTGCAGGTATTCCATCCAGGAATGTCTTGTGAATAGTGTATTCATGTGGATAGATGGCCATATTCTGCATATGATTCACCAGGTTATCATAGAATGTCTGGATGTCAGTTTTAGTGTCATACACTGCCTTTCTGAAGGCATCCTGAGCTTTCTGCATTGTTGCCACGTGACAAAACAATTATACAGTCCTATCAGGACCTTTTTAAACGTCCAATGCAATTTGTTGCAATTGATATGAAGGACATGGTGGTAGAACCAACTCTGAGCCTCTCCTTCCATAAATTTGTGCAATATGAATATCCTCTCTTGGTTCATATTGTCTCCACCATAGCAGCATGCTGCCAAATGGTAACAGACATCCATGGCCCAATCCTCTAGCTAGGAGAACCTATGCCCTCTAGCATATGCATGTATATGCTTATTGTCAGATTTGCGAGGACTTACCCCAGCAGGGAATTTAAACCTGACTCCCAGGGAGTCATTCACCAGTCAAGTGAGGTGGTCATGCATATGATCCATATAGATCCTGACTGCCTCATTCATTTCCAGCGTAGTTTCATGCAAATCATAAGGTGCAGGCATTGAAAATATCTGGGAACTGCAAAACAGGTGTTTGTTGGCCATTCTTTTCAGCTGTGGAGTAGGCTGTTGCCTCACCTCTCGCTCCACTAGTGATTCACCAGCATGCCTGCCACTATTACAATGATTATTATTGTCTTGATCATTCTGTCTATGATCACGACCCCCACTGTTGTTATTGTGACAATTTGGCTCCCTCCTGTCATAGTGATCACCACTATCATTACTACCTTCCAGATCTCTGTTTGGTTCAGCAGTTCAAGCAGCAAATTGTCATCGCATATCATCGACAGGCATTACACCTTCACGCCCTTCAAAGGCTATCTCCTGGTTGTCAATTAATAACTTACTATGATTGCGCAAGTTCTGATTGCACATCCTTTGGTAATTGGTGCATTCATTTCAGTTGTCCACCAAGTAGATGCGTTGTACTATGCATCGTGGTCATATTTGTTCCTCAAGAATGTGGACTTTGTCTACCTCTTCTTTGATAGTGACTTGCTTTCAAGGTGTCTTAACCTCTTGCATGGCAAGTAGTGCTTCTGGCTCTGCTGGAGTTGTTGTCACAGTCTCTACTTCAGATAATGTCTGTTGAGGCACTCTGCTGACAATGTGTTGATGGTTTGCAGCATTCTGATGCCTAATGTAGTCTTGCTGAGACTTATTGGCCTGACAAGGTGCATTTAGCAATTCCATTGTGTCCACAATCAAGGGCACTCATCAGCGCACACTCATTTTGCATTCCACTGAGTTGGCCGAAGTGGCTGTTGAGACTGCTGATCTTTGTGCCACTTTGCACTTGAGGTATTCCACCACTTCGAGTTTAAAGATATGCACAAATAGTTTGATATATTCAGTCGAATCTGCATGAGGTACATTGTGGCTCCTAGCAGCCAATAATTGCAGGTGCTTCACTACGTAAAGCTGCAGATGCTTTTACATCAATTCCTTCACAACCAATGGATATTGGTCCAATACCAGCTGTAACTGGATAGACAGGATCGAATGCAACCTCTTGCTTTCCTCATTATCTGAGGACTCCAGTTTGGACTCTAAGTCCAGAGCTCTCCTGAAGCCTTCATGCCTCACCTGCGGCTATTTGCTGGACCTTCTATGCAACTCCGGAATTCTAGGTGCTGATGATGCCTTTCTTGACCTTGTGACCTTGTCGCCCTCCCTACTGACCACTATAGCTGGTCCTTGCTTCTGTCTCTGTGTCATCAACAATGATGGTCCTGGTTCAGTAGCAGCATCTGCCATGTACTCCAAATGCTGTTCAGTCAGTGCAGTCCAGAATAGGGTGCTATGTGTGAACATGCTGCCTTGTACCATTTCTGAGTACTGGATAAAGTCTGGTTGACCTTCAGACTAAGCTGATGAGCTCAGACAATACCGAGTACATCAATGAAGGCATTTGGCTTGCTGGTAGCAACACTCCTGAGACTGCAGATCTCTCTCCTAGTTTACCACCAGGCCGTACAATGGACATCATCTGTGATATGGATAGCTCACCCAGCATTCCAAAGCTCATGCTGACACTGCAATGTATCTTTTCTTCTTGCTTTGGTGGGGGCTAGTAAGCAAATGCGGATTGCATCTTGACAGCTTGAGACACAAATGAGTCACCTGTGTCTGTGGCTGGGAAAAGAGGGTCCAGATCAAGAAAGCCAGTCATGGAAGCATGTTTTCAATGTAATGCCAACAGAAATCAAGAGGTTTTGGTGATAAGTTGCCTAGTCAGTAACAAGCCTAGAGTCTAAAGCCGATAGCAGAAGATTCAAAAAAATGTAATTATTGGTTACGAGTTAGAACTATCTTGTGTGTTTCACACAGTGCTGAATCAGACTGCAGTATCAGATTGACTAGAACTAGAGTGAATACAAGATGTTATCTTATATAATACTTTACTAGAGGCATATAGCGTCGTTGACACTAGTAACAAGTGTGACGCTCCATTACATTTACTCTCACTTTAGGTACTAGTACACACAGACAATAGTCTGCTTGGAACATAGCAATTTAGTTTTGTCTATGTGACTGTCAGATTTCTGAGAGCACTGGTTTACACATGTTCAAGGTATGGCAATAAACAACACCTGATTTTCCAATTCAAGGTATAATATCTTTAGTGAATGCTGCACTTCATTTGTGTATTTTTGAGTATGTTGATATAAGAATAAAGCATAGTAGAATAGATATTGGACCTCATCAATATTATCCTTATAATTGAATTGATTCTCTATTATAAGAAGTGTTGCAATTAGTTACACACAGTGGCTACAGACAGATACTGAGTCAATATAGCATTGATGCACTTCAGAATGAAGAGGCAACAACACTGGGAGAAAAAATTAATACTGTGGTCACATGCACTGAAGGTGCTCCTCATCTAGTAGGCATTCAAGACTCCTATCTAATGAAGTGCCTGCAGCATCACTGGAGACTATATCTTGAGAATTGTCCAACAATTCTCATTTTTCTTTGAAGCCTGTCAACAGCTTCTCATGTAAGAGGCTTTGTAAAGAAGTTGGCTGCCATGTTGTCTGAAGAACTATAAGCTGGTTTAATTTTGCCATTGTAAACTGCTTAACAAAGCCAAAATCAATGTCAGTCAAGATGTTTGAGGATGACCCATATGCTTGGGCTGTTTAAACACAAGTATTGCTGACTGGTTGTTGAGATTCAAAACAAGAGGCATTGACTGCAATATGCCAATGTTAGCAAGGAAGTTTCAGAGCCAACAGAGCTTATGGCTTATCTCACTAGCTGCAACAAATTCCACTTCAGTAGTAGAAATTGTCTGCAGCTTTGACATTGATGAGCTCTTATTATGGATGGCTACAGATAGCACTAGCACAAGCACTTCACATTAGCACATGGGTACTATCATAAGTGGCATGCCTTAGCACTTCAGAAGCTATTTTTTGCATATTTTTACACTAATAACTTGTGGCTAGAGCCTTTAATTATTCTAGGACCACTTTTATGGCATCATTTATTCTTAGCACCACTGTTGACACCTTGCTGCATCTTGCCACTTGCACTCCATGGCTATACATTGACATGGACACTTGGCATCAGTCAATCTGAAATAATGCTCTTAGCTGGTGGCAGTGCTTACAGGATGGAATGATGAAGTATTTTCATAACAGATAGCTAACAGCATGATTGTGGATCTTTTCATTATATAGTTTAATTCATAGAATTTACTTACATTTTTACCAGTTCACTGCCCTCTAGCAACACTTAGCCTCTTAGCAATAGCTAACTTTCTTTATTATAAATACTTACTTTTTGGCAGTAGAGATTGTATCTCAACATTTTGGTCATCCTATGCAACAGACTATCTTTTGTTAACTGTGTTGGCAAGAAAACTCTGCTTTAGTTTTCTCTCTCTCTCTGCAATTTCTTAGCACCTGGCAACTACAAATTGGCATTTGTGCTTAGATCTGCTAAGCAATCCTGTCATTTTATCATCCCATTCTAAGTGCTAACACTTAGTGCTTTTTAGCTACCCTTTTAGTATCTCTTAGCACCTTTTCTTGGTAACTCTCTTCTTGTCTCTTAGCATCTTTCCTTGGCAACTCTTTCTGTATCTTTTATCACCTTTCCTTGATAACTCTTTCTGTGCTTCTTAGTGCCTTTTCTTGGTGACTCTTAGTGCTCTCTTGCTGCATTTTGAGCCTTATATAAGCATCTCCAATCATTCACTTTCCTTGCCACCAACTTCTTGCCTACCATAGATTCTTTTGGACCTGTCTGGGACTCTTTTATACACTTAGTACACTCAGATCTATATTGACTAAGTAGCTGTACTAGTGATTGTGCACCTTAGCTCAATTTAGATGGCATCAACGTCTAGCTAACAGCCTTTCTAGCAACAGTGAGGATTGAACCACTAGTAGAATAGCTGTTATCTAGATTGCTACTGTAGTCAGCATTTGTCAGAGGACTCCTCATTTCTTCTCTCTTTCACTTCTTATTTCTTCATTTTCTTATTTCTTCTGTCATTCTTTTATTTTACTAATACTATTTATTAGTACTGCTTTCAGCCTTTGAGGTGCTCTGGTTCTTTAGCTATCATTTAGACAAATATGGCCCTTCAATACTGCATACAGACTGCTTACATAAGCCAGAATTTGCCTCTTATTTGTGCAGTTGTTTGTTTAGTTAATTTTTGAGTTTTTTAAAGTTTTGTTGTCTTGTACAATGTATAAATCATGTGATTTGGACAAGAACTCACTAATTAATAAATCAAATAAAAAATTCAATTATTGAGGCAGTTTTTTTGACTCACTCTAATTTTCATATTTTTCAACACTTTTTAGCAGTAGAAGATGGAGACACTCTGTGAGAAGTATAAACAATGTCATGTGACCTTGTTTGTATCAATTAACATGTTCCACTGTAGTCAATCACCTTCTTGATACTCTACTACTATTATGCAACCTATTTCTGCTGCCAATTGCTCTTCTGTTGCTTCTCTCCTCAATGAGAAGTATTCTCAGTATCAAATCCAAACAAAAACTGGCCTGGAAAGAGTACAGTAAGGAGGATCAGCAAAGAACTAGAGAGCAACAAAGAGAATCATAGAGGTCATTCTTCTAAGTTTACAGCATGTGGCAAACAGTCTTTTATTTGTCAAATTACTACTAGAAAGCTGGATAATGCTATTCAAGTCACACAGTTCATTAATTCTGTCATCTTCAATTCTGTTAATTCTCAGACAGTCAGAAATGCATTGAAGGAGGCAGGTTTTTGCTCAGCAACAAAGAAAATAGTTTTCATGCTCAAGGCTGCTCATTGTACAAACCAGTTTAAATTTGCTTAGTATCACAAAAACTGGACAGTGGAGGATTGAAAGAGGGTTTTGTGGAGTTATGAGACAAAGATTAATCAGATTGGATCAGATGGAAATATATATGTGTGGAAAATTCTAAGAGAACCACTATCTGACTGTGCCACTACATCAACTGTCAAGCATGGAGAAGAAAACAATCTCATGATAAGGGGCTGCATGAGTTAGAATGGAGTGGAGAAGCTCATAAAAGTTTAGAGGAAGATAGATGCTGCACAGTATTGTGAGATTTTGTATGAGAGTGGTGGAAAGCTTTGAGAAGTTGAAAATGAAGGAGAAAGAACAATATTTTCAGCAGGACAATAACTCAAAATGCACCTCCTGATAGGCAACAATCTGGTTTTCTGATAACAACATCATTGTGATATTCTGGCCTGCCCAATCTCCTGATCTCAATCCCATCAAACACCTCTGGATTTACATCAAGGGCAAACCTTTAAAGTATGAGGTACCCCCTAAAGCAGTGCATGAGTTGTGAGAGAGTGTGGTCAGGGAGTGTAATAAATACCATGAGAGGTATGCCAAAGCCTCATAAAGAGCATGCCTAGAAGGATCAAAGCAGTCATAAAGGCAAATGGAGCCAAGTACTAGCTATGAAAATTAGAGTACTGTAAATTAAAGTGGGTCAAAAACTGCCCTAATGATTGAATATTTTGTTTGATTTATTAATCAGCAAGTTCTTGTTCAAATCACATGATTTATACATCATTATAAAGCCAGGATGCAGGTGTATGTCATGTAATTTTCCTCAATTTTCTTGCTTAAGTAATTGTTGCACAATGTAGTATATAAATGCAGCCTGTGGATAGATTATCCCTAGGCTGAACAATAGCATTATTTTTCTGGCCTACACACTTAACCTATTATAAGCCATCTAGCAATGTCTGACTGCTTGTTTAGCCTTGCTGGTTCCTTGCCTAACTCTTGCTTGCCTCTATGCCTGCTCAACTCCTGCTTGTCACTAGTGCTTGCTGGCTCTGCAGACATTAAGTATTCCTTTTACACTGCCCTCTAATGATTGCACAAGCACTGGTTTTGAAGAGGCATGTGGTCAACCCCAGAGGCCACATTCATTGCAATATCTTTCTTTTCCAACACCACATCATATATTATTTACCCTGGCCAACTTTAGGGTGGCCACAAACAAAGAAGGCAGGAGGAAGATTGCAGATCTAATAAGCAAGACAATAAAAGAGAGTCAAAGACTCCTTGAGTTTTTCATGTACAATTTTCCTGATAATGACAAAGATTTCAAAGCTATAACACCAGTAAAAATACTATTCTATCATGGAGGAATGGTCAGGGCCTCCCTAATAATCATGGCTTGCCTGAAAGAATGCTGGTACAAAGATGCTCTGGAATCTACATACCCTCCATATCCCAGGACACCACTATCCAAAATAAATATATTGCAATAATTCAAAGCCTCAGATACCACATCTCATATATGTCCATAGGAGCAATCCAATTTCCAAGTGTGTAAGATGCAAAAGCATAGACTATTTAGTAGGACTGGGCTCATTCCCTAAGATCCCTGGCTGGCTGGGACCAAAAGGCAACTTCCCACAACAAACCATGATGGACTTGAGAGTAAGGCTAGGACCAAAGCAGCAGGAGTAGCAACTTCTGTGGGAGAGGCAGAGGCAGAATTGGACTTAACTAATCATAAATATGTTGAGAGTAGCAAAGCCCAATAAATGAATAAATATTTTAATGCTCCAAAAGAGAACAGAGAATTCTGTGAATGCCTGAGACAGAGATGGAGCAATGAAGCAACACAATTTCCCTACTTGGACATTGTACTAGATGACTTTAACTTAGTAGAAGACATGATAGACAGGCTTCCAAGCCATGGAAACAATATGATAGCCACATTATCCCTGTCCAAGATGATGTCTAGCTTTCATCTGATCAATGGCTGGAGGGAAGCTTACCTAGAAACAAAAGAATACATGTTAATGCAGAAATGGATCAGAATCCTAGATAGAGAGAATATACACAACACAAGACATTGTAAACAATGCCACATATTGGGCAATCAAGGAACCTGCAATATTATCAGACCATAAGATGACTACAGTGAAGATAGAAAACTACAGCAATCAGTTTATAGGCAAGAGCAGGTGGCCATAGCCACTACACCTGCTGAGCAACAGGAAACTGATAAAAAAACATAGAGGAAATAGTGCTCATAGCACACAGAAAAATGAAATGGCAGAGAGATGGAAACAGGAATGGTTGATGGCCTAATGGAGAGAGCATCATCATACAGGCAACTTGGCAAAGATTAAAAGAGAATATGGTAAAAGCAGCCAAAGAAAGATCAAAAGCAATGGTAGCCCCACTGGACAAGAGGTTAAAGGAACTAGAAAGATCAATAAAACAAACACTAAATGATGAAGCACTAGATGAAAACAATAGGATGATGACAGCAGGAATACTAGGGGAAGAACTGAAGTTGAAACTCACACAAAGACATAATAGTCTAATGGAAGTGACACAAGCCAACATCTACATGTATTCAGAAACTGGCCACCAGTAGTCAAACCAAAATAGAGAGAGGAAACCAAGGGACATAATTAGAAGATTGAAGAGAAAAAATATCAAAAACACACCTGACAATAACAATAACCTAGGACAATGCACCTCCAGAACTGAAGGGATAGCTGAAATAGCCAGATATTATCATGAAAACCTTCAAAAAAAGGAATTAACACAAGACAAAAAGTAGTAGAAAATAGAAATAGACAAAGTACTGAGTGAGGTTAGAGTGAAAATCCTCCAGATGCAAAAAGCAAAACTAGCAAAGAAACTCACATATAATGGAATAAACAAAACACTGGAAGCTTAGCTAAGTAGCAAAGCACCAGGACCAGGACCAGACAGCATCCCAGTAGAAGTGTATAAAATCCTGAACAACAGAAGTAAAGTCAGAAAGAGAAAAGGAGAGGAAGAATTTGACATCATACTGACACTAGGACTAATTATTGAGGATATAGAGAAGAACAGAGTAAAGAAAGGAACAGAGTTCATAAAGGGCTGGATGTGCTCTTTGTATAAGAAAAACAATAAGGCGGACATTGCAAACTACAGACTAATCATGGTACTGAACTCCAATTATTAAATCTTTACAAGAGTGCTACAAAACAAGCTGGCTGAAGCAATTCCAGCATGAACTAAGCTGGATTTATGAAGAGAAGGAGTATCTTCAACTAAGTGAAAACAGTAAAACTGATAATAGACTATGCTGAAGAGGTGAGAGAAGGAGTAATAGTGGCACTAGATCAGGAGAAAGCTTACAACAAGATTACTCATGACTACCTATGGAGAGTCCTTGGAGAATATGACCTCCCACAAAAATTTTCAATATAGTGAAAGCTTTATACAACATTGTCAGGGGACTCCTCATTTCTTCCTTCTTTCACTCCTTATCTCTTCACTCTCCTTTCATTCATTCTCTTATTTCTTCTGTCATCCTCTCATTTTACTGTTTCTATTCTTTCAACACTATTTGTTAGTACTATTCTCAGCTCTTGAGGTGCTCTGGTTCTTTAGCTACCATTCAGACAAGTGTGGGCCCTTCAGCACTGCTTCCAGACCACTTACATAAGCCAGAGTCTGCCTTTCTGACTTTCAAAGCCCAGAGTTTTCCTGCCTTGTTTGTACAGTTGTTTATTTAGGCAATTTTCAAGTTTTTAAGGTTTTGTTGTACTGTACAGTTGTTTTCCATGCTTCAGAGGCCCCAGAAGTGTCCAACCTGGCATAAGGAGTCCCTAGACTTGTTCTCTTTGGATCTCCCTCTGCCAGGTGAGTAGTTATCATGATATTGTGAGTATATACCCTAATATGTACACTTTGGATCTCCCTCTGCCAGCTGTGTGACTAAGCCATAGCCTCCAGAGATCATCCTTACAAACATGGCAGAGACAGTGATAATGATAAACAGAGTGACCAGCAAGCTCTATAAGGTAACAAGAGGAGTATGATAATGCAACCCTTTGTCCTGCCTCCTATTCAACATTGCTATAGAACTGCTAGCAACGTCTTTACAAAACTCAGATATAAAGGGTTTCAAGGCCCAGAAATGAGAAAAAGACTGGTAACATTGCTATTTGCAGATGACACAACAGTCTTTCTATGGAAGCAAAGTTCAACATAAAAAAGACAGAGGTTATTTTAATAGGACTAAAAACATACTGTAGGAGAGTGAGAGATAAATGCCAAGTACATCCAGAGGATGTTGGGGACAAAATCTCAGAAAGGCTAAAGAAGGTGAAATGGTGTGCATTCTTGGGTGCTGGGTTGGAAATGGAATATAAAATAGGAACCCATGAACTCCTACAATAACTAAGGTTGAGAGGATGCTAAGGCAATGGAAAGCATTGAACTTCTCAATAAAAGGAAAATGCTATACAATAAACATGTTCACAGGTGGAATAACATTCTACTTGACAACAAAAGTCCAAGAAATGCTGAAAGAAATAGAAAACAAACTAGAAAAAATAATCAAAACTTTTATATGGGGTAATTCAACTCCTCAAATCAAGGCAGAAACACTATACAAGTCAGTCAAGAGAGGAGGCAGAGGCCTGCTAGACATAAGGAGCTAAATGAAGCAATCCACCTCTCCTAAATGAAGGACTATCTGAGGCTGGACAAAATGAGACCTGTGTAGACATACTTCACAGACAAATTGATAAGACATAACACTCAAAAAAGTGATAGAATAGAAGGCCCACAAGATGGAGTGAACCCATCCTCCAAACCTGGAAGACTAAGACAAGAGGTGCTTTGTCACTTCCAACAGACATGGAAAGGATGCTAGAGGCAAGTAAGAGAAATGTGTTACAACCTAAGACCTAAATATACATGGGTAAGTTATGTGCACCTCAGTTGTTGTATACTTGACTGAGATTAGCCTACCTAAATATACATGGGTAAGTTATGTGCACTGGTAAGGTAGGCATAAGTACAGTGTCCAGTCTAGGTATGTGTGTAACTCACCCTCAGTCATCGTATACTTGACTGAGGGTTTGTGTATTGTATGAGTAGATATATATATGTGTTTGTCAAGTCTGTTAGGGTTGAATATCATAATTAATAAAGTAATGTAATAACCCTTGGTTGTCATATCTTGGCACTTATGGTGGTCATGCCATTGGTGTCTAACACTCCTCCTCACGTGGAACATGGCTCAGGCTAGTCCCAGTATCCCTCGAAGTTAAGAAAACCATGGTAGGGGAAGGGCCTTCATAAATAGATCCGCTATATTGTCTTTTGTGTTGATATAACGTATGGTGAGCTCTTTCAATGCTACTTGTTCTCATAGAAAGTAGTACTTAATGTCTATGTGCTTCACAAGTGAGTGTAACATGGGATCCTCCAACAAATTTATGGCCACGTTATTGTCACACATCAGCGTAGTTGCATCCTGTGCAGGGTAACCAATTGTCTGAAGGAGAGTTTGCAGCCAAACACACTCTTGTGCTGCTTCAAAAGCCGCCATATATTTGGCTTTGCATGATGATGCCACTACTGTCTTTTGTTTTTGTGAGGCCCAGGAAACTATACCAGCTTCTAAAGACCAAGCATAACCGCCAATGCTACGTCATGTATTGAGGCAATTAGCCCAATCCAAATCCATGAATCCTACAAGCAAAACAGGAGATGATCCTCCTAGATGAAGTTTGAAGTCCCTCATGCCCTTCAGGTAGCGCACTACTCGTATGGCTGCATTTCAATGCGTCACAGAATAGGAGTCAAAGTATTGGCTGAGCTGCTGTACCGCATATTGTATGTTGGGTCTTGAGGATATTGCCAGCCAGATCAAGCCCCCCACTAGTCTCCAGTAGAGTATCCAAGCAATGTTCTCCTGTTCTTTTTGCATTAGCTTAGAATAGTCTGTCCTCTGTAACTTCAAACCAGGTTCCATTGGTAAGGATAATGGATTGGCATCCCTCTGGCCAAACTGTGAGACCAGTCTGTCTATGATTGGGCCCTGTGAGAGGTATACCACCTTGTTTGTTCTATCCTACTTGACAGAAATTCCAACAATCTGTTGCGGTGTACCCAAATCTGAGATGGTCCAAGCCTCTTGAAGTTGAGACTTAAAGTGTTCATTTGCATGCTTAGAACTTGCTATTGATAGGAAGTCATCCACATGGATGGCCGCAATGACTATTCCATGTTCAGACTTTCTATAATAAACACACAACTCACAGGCCAGTCTCATAAAGCCCCACTTTCCTGCCTTGTGTTTATTCAGAGTTTGGTTCCAGATTCACCCTGCCTGCTTCATACCGTAAAGTCCCCTCTCCAGCTTGCACACATAGTCCTCCACCCCTGGCTCCTCAAAACCTCATGGTTGCTCCATGTACATTGTCTCCTCCTCTGGTAGAATACCATATAAAAAAGCAGTTTTCATGTCAATTTGCATAGCATTCCAACCTTGTGTTGCTGCAAGATGGAGTAGAATGCACCATGATTCTGCATGTGCTGTAGGTGAGGTGGTCTTTGTATACTCCTTTCTATAAACTTGATCAAAACCTTGTAGGACATGTCAAACCTTGAACCACACTATATCGCCCTTCTCATTGCGCTTAAGTGCAAATAAGGTCAGCCTCGATGTATTCTGTGTCCAGGAGGTACTTTATCTCTTGAAATCAGCCAATACACTCCCATCTCCTTCAATAATTTCAACTCATTCTCATAAGCTAGCTTCCATCTCTCCACATCAGGTGACTCCTTTGCTTGGTTCCACGTCTTAGGTACTTCTGGGTTCATATCTTCAGCATTGATTCCCAAATCATGCTCAGTTGTGTTGAGCACAGTGAGTATTTGATCCAAATTTTCATTCTCACCCTTGACAATCTGTGGGACCTGTTCTTGTTCATTTTCACGGTGATGGAGTTCATCAAGAGCACACCAATGGTCAGCTCTTGCTTCATAAATCCAAGCTGCTAAATCTTTTGACTCTCTTACAGCTTGCTCAACTAGGGTTTCCATTACATTGTCAGGTCTACTCCTAGCAGTGGGTATGGGAATTTGTGTTGATTGACATGGTAGTTCTTGTGCTGGCTTGGCCAGTTGGTCTTGATCTTCAGGTTGTTCTTGGAGAACTGGATCTGCAGGGATGTCCAACAGAGCATTGACTGGCTCTGTTCTATTATCTCTATTGTGCATAATGTCCTCCTCATTGTTGTCTGGGATTATGTAAGGTTGATCTGCTGCTTTTGCTGTTATAGCATCAATAGTTGGTATCTTTTCATGGTTTGGGATTGCTGGAGATAGTATGGGTTTGCCCAATATGTAATCATCTTGATGTTTGACAAACCTAATGTGGTATGTGCTGTATACCCATTTTGATGCCTTGTCATAACATCTGTATGCCTTTGCTTTAGGGTCATAGCCTATTAGTGTACATTCAATTGCTCTCTTGTAGATCTTTGGGTTGTGTTTTCCCAGGATGAGGACATAAACTCGGCATCTTATTTTGCAAATATAGGAATAGTTTGGTTTCTTGTCATACCATAATTTATCTGGTGTGACATTGTTCATGGCTGAGGTCCTAGTCTTTCCATGTAGGTGGATTGCTGTTAAGTAGAACTCATCCCAGAGAAATGCTGGACACTGTGCATACAATCTCATAGCAATGCTCTTGCCCATAAGTGTCCTGTGCATTCGCTCAACATGCCCAAGATGTGCTGATGTGTATATGGCCCCACGCTGTGTCGTTATTCCTTGGGATCTGAACCACAGCTTGTTGTCCTTGGCTATGATCTCTGAGTCTTTTCCAGAGTAGAGAATCCCAACATTCAATCCTGTTTCTACTTGTCTAGCAAGAATCCATGCTTTTAGTTCTTTGAACGCATCACTCTTCAATTTCAATGATATGGACCAAGGTTTATTTGTATAGTCATTGACTATATTCATGATGTAGTTATTCCCAGTTCACAACATAATATCCTGCTTCCCCATTAGGTCCACCCACTATCCCAAGTTTCCGTGTCACTCAGTGACCCACACCTTCTTCCCTAATTTTTGGGACCGGTGTTCTAGTCTGTTTGCTGAGGATGCACTTGTTACATTTCAGCAGTTTGATAGTGAAGGTACGTGGCATACCTTCAACCATTCTAGTCCTTGCCATTTCCATAACAGTTTGGTAATTGGCATAGCCTAACCGGCGGTGCCATGTAACAATATTGGGTGTAGAGTTGACAGTGAATGCAGATTTGGTGCAGAGATTTAGTGAGTATAAGTTCTTCATAGGGAGCAGGGTTCCATTCGCGATTAATTCGTTCATTGTTCCTTTGAATAGCATAGCATTTTTATTGTTAAACATGGTAAATATACCATTCTTCATTGCCATTGAGCTAACTGATAGGAGTTGAACTGAAGCTTTGGAGACAAGAAGTGCATCATCAAGTATCAGGTGAGAGCTATTAGCGAGTTGTAATTTCATCTGCCCTATGGCCGTAGCAAAAACTGTAGATCCACCTACACCTCAGATTGACTTATTCAGTATAGGTTTTAGTGAGGTAAAGTCGGTAGTGTCTGGGGATATATGCACTGTTGCACCTGAATCCAAGTAGAAAGGGTATATGTCAAGCATAGTGGTGATGCTGGACAGTGTGGTTTCAGTTGCAGTCAGTAGTATATAGTCCTTCCAGTCGACACCAACCACTGACTCCTCCTCCAGTGCAATCCACGCATCAATCTCCATGCCCTCAGCAGTTTCAAGGTGACCCAGAATAGTATCAGACACCAACCCTGCAAACTCAGACTTCAGCACTGTAGTTGGCATCTTACTTGCATGAGTGGCAAGGTATATAGCTAGCATATCAGTATCACCCTCCACCATAAATGCTAAGCCACCAGCAGGGGTAATAGTGAGCTTTGTGGAACCTTTCTTTTTGTCATGGCCCTCTCTCTTTGTCTTGTAATGTGCTAGACAACCAGCCTTCACCTCATCAAGCATCTTCCCTGCCATCCCACTGCCATCAAGAATACACCACAGCTTAGTATGACCTGTATAGTTCCCATGACCTTTGGCTTTGCATGCATCGCAGACCAGGTCACCTCAACCTGTTGATCTAGCCACCAGTGCAGCAGGTTGGGTATCTGGCATGTCTCTGTCAGCAGTATACAAGGTCTGCTCATTTTTTAAGAAGCGACGGATGTCATCAGGGCCATATGGGGCAGCTGCGGTGGCTGCAGCCAGGTCACATGAAATAATTGATCGTGCATTTGCATACAGCGAGTTGTTGGACAATGAGAACAGGGCAGCAATGGACTGTAAAAGCTCTTTCATAACAGTCCCAACATCAAATGCATGATTAATCTTTTTGAAGATGTGGTCTATCATCTTGGTAATTGGTTTGGCTGGGGAACACTTTGTAGTCAGTGCTTCTTGAAGTAGACAGACCTGCTGAACAGGTCCAGCTCCTCCATGTCTTGTTTGTAGGTACTCCCACAATGCCTTCACATCAATCAAGTCATCAGCTAAGTTACGCTCGGATTCAGACAACTCCAACATCAAAAAAGATCGAGCCAAGCAGTCATTCGATTGCCAATTGCAATAAGCACAAGGTTCAAACAGCTTATGAGGGAGCTCAGGAGGATCGAAGACATATTTATACAAGCCAGACATAGTGAGTTCAAGTTTTATAAACTTAGACCATGGAGTCCACTTCCTGTCATCTTTTGCCAGGAGTTCTCCAGAGTATCAGAGCAACACCTTAATCTGCATGATGACCGGTGTAGAGCTGTCAACCTTACGCATCTCTGCTTCCTCAGCATTCTGAGTGCTTGGGGGTGACTCTGCAACACTTCCAGTAGGAGAAGAGGTTATCGTATGAAGAAATGTGGTGGGGGATATTCAATCAGGTTAAATTAGTACACAATGCAGCATGTCTGGTAGTCAAAAAATAGTGTCAGGGCAACAGCCCACTAATATCAGAAAGTTGGTCCATCCAAAAAAAAACAAGGTCCTGGTTGTCAAGTCGTACTTCAGTGTACAGAGCAGCACTCTCCCATAACCTGTTACAACCTAAGACCTAAATATACACAGGTAAGTTATGTGCACCTCAGTCATCGTATACTTGACTGAGATTAGCCTATCTAAATATACACAGGTAAGTTACGTGTACTAGTAAGGTAGGCATAAGTACAGTGTCCGGTCTAGGTATGTGTGTAACTCACTCTCAGTCATCATATACTTGACTGAGGGTTTGTGTATTGTATGAGTAGATATATATATGTGTTCGTCAAGTCTGTTAGGGTTGAATATCATAATTAATAAAGTAATGTAATGACCCTTGGTCATCATATCTCGGCACTTACAGTGGTCATGCCATCGGCATCCAACAAAATGAAGTCAAATTAAGAGGCCAGGACCTGTTGGACAATGCCAAGATGGAAATGCCAATGTGGCATCACCCAGGAATAAGCAAAGGGAAGAAAAGAGAAGATAACTCCAGAAAGAGCAAACATATGAGACAAGTTCACAGAATTACAACAGTGGGGGATGCCTGCAGGATGATAGCAAGGCTGGCAAATGATAACCATAGAAACAATGACTTCTGCAGGTGCAACCCCTGCCTAGATGACATAACAAAAGAATGCTTGACTCCAGGAACATGCACCCTATACATGGGAAAACAAATACTGAGATTAGGAGTCAACTGAAGGCCAGAACTGAACCACACAACAATAAAGATAAAAGCATCCTCCAACCCAAAGATACTAGTGTATCAGGGCAGCAAGAAAATAAGGAAAATAGGAAATGCCATCAGGGTATTGATGGAAGACCCCATGAACCCTTACAAACAGAATGGTCAAGAACTGGGGATAGGCCCACAAAACCTAACAGAAGTGTACACAGACAGGTCATTTGTCAGGAATGGTGATGAAGATGCAGAGGTAGGTAGCGGAGTATGGTTCGGAGGAAGGGAATTGCAAAAATGTCAGTGCAAAAATGCCAGGTTTGGCACAGTCAAACCAGACGGGTGAAATATACACAATACAATGTGCTGCAGCGATGGAGAAAGAAGGAATACTGCACATAAGAAGCAACTCGAAGTATGCAATAGAAAGCTTGACAAGAAACATAAAAAACTGGGATAATAAAGGGTGGATTGGGGTGAAGAATGACCTGAAGATAAGACTTGCAAGAGATAAGATTAAAAAGAGAACTGGCCCAACATGGTTTAAATAGGTAAAAGGACACAGCAGTGAGGAAGGAAACGAGAAAGCAGACGAACTCGCAAAGTTGGATTCAGAACTCCAAAGACAAACACAACCGGATGATGCATACGGGGCCAGTAGGTGGACAAAAGGGGCAAAACTAGCCTCAACTACACAGTCACTCCTGTATAAAGAAGTGCGACAAAGACGCTCAGACAGCAATAGGGAACATCGAACAACAAAAGAAAACCTAGCCATAACGAAAAAGTCAATATACGAGGCAACAGGAGAAAATCTGACAAAAGAAAGGATATGGTTATTGGTGCACCAAAAAGACTTCCCACGTACAATAAGGGAGTTTCTGTAGAAGAATATACACGGAATCTACAGAGTAGGAAAGTACTGGGAGAATATACCAAGGTATGAGGATAGAGCAGTTTGCGCAACATGCAACTGCGAAGACTCTATGGAGCATATACTCCTAAAATGTAAGGCCCCAGGCCAGCAGACAATATGGCGAGCAATCGGAAAATGGTGGAAAATGAGGAATAAAACCTGGCAAAAGCCAAACATGGGGGACATAATGGGAAGCGAGGCGATAAGATGGAAGTCCCGAAACGGGAAAACACTGAGAGGGGACACAAGGCTCTATAGAACACTGATAACAGAAGCCGCAACAACGATATGGGCCTTAAGATGCAAAGAGTGATAGCGGACGAAAACAGGCAGGGACAACCAATTGACGGACAAAACAATCGTCAACATTATCACCAGAATGACAAGTCGAGACTAGACTGCCTTCTGGCAACGAAGACTGAATACAAGAAGAACAAAGTAAATGTAGGAATGGTAAAAGAAACTTGGAAGAGCCTGCTAATAGACGAAGGTGACTTGCCGAAGGAATGGCCTAGGCAAGCTGAGGTTTTAGTGCGTATCCCACGTCCCGCTGGGGGCAGAGGCTCCCCGATGGATAGCACGAAGTCCCACACTACTCCACACCAGGAGTGTGCATAAAGCATTTCCTCAGGGTGGACACCTTTAAAGGAGACAGCTCGTCTACAGTACAGCGGGCAGGATAGGCTAACCCCAAAGGTCATCCCTCTCCGCCTAGCTAGGCCTTTTTGAAATGTCAAAATGAACGGCAGCTGGGAACGACTGTGGTAGCGACTTTTGGTTCTGCATTGAGAGTATCTAGGCTATACAGGCGTCTGGAGGTGAGAGGATTGAGGCCCAAACACGGACCTGGACTAGCGATCATTGAAGAATTGAAATCATGGCCTCATAAGCCCAATCAATGCTGCTTGAATAGCAAGAGTACTTAAGCTCCCCTTTGAGGCTTATTCATTCGTCATCTCTTTGTTCACCTCTTCTTTGGCCACATTGTTTGATACTTTGACCGAGGCGGATGGGTCAATAGCTCAGGTAAGTATCTTTCACACTTTATGCATTCATGCACGAACCAGTTTCCCAAAGTACCAATAGCAGTAAAAAGTTGACTATAAATTGGAATTCTTCGAACGTCTACAGCACTGCACAAAGTTCTTTGCATCAACCCAAGCTCAGACTGACCCAATCCCAAACCACAATAATATCGACAAGTCCGGGGTGCACCTCCCACGCTACATCTTCTTGAGGGAGGGCATTCAAAATCACAGAGCGCAGTTCCCACTTGACATATGCTTTGAGACCCCTCATAAAAATGAACATCAAGATGACCCAGTCGAGTCGTCCGATACTTCATCAGCATCCATCGCATTATCATCCAGTTCTTGGCGTATATGCTCAATTCCACCATACGGCACTTTCCCTTTGATCCATCGGCCCCACAGTTCGTCTACTCTACATAGCCCGGACGCAGTCGCACTTGCTAGTAGACCGGATGCTGCAAGGCCATTGCAACTGTTCCACGTCACGCGGTGCACGCCGACCTCGCGCGGCCAGGCTCCCGTACCAACAGAGCTGGCTTTAATACGAGTAGCTCCCTCGTCTGTCGCCTTTGTATTAGAGGCTTTGGTGGCTTTGGTCTTGGGAGCAGGACGGTCTTGTGTTTCCTATTCAAGGGAAAAGATGTGCAGCGAGTATAGACAAAAGATTGTACGAACCTGGGGAAGAAACCTTTCTAACATTCTGTATATTCCAGTTGTACGGCTATAGTCAAGTTGATATATCTTGTGAATGAGAAATGGCTAGAGGACGACCAGTAATGAGGACTCTGCTTGATTCACAAAGGTTGATAGAAAAACGCTGACTCACAACGGAACCACCTCTTCTTGTTGATCTGAGCAGATTAGTTGTGGTACAGCACCCATCGGCAGAGCCTACTGCCAGTTGAGGGTGGAAATCGGAGGCATTTATACTCTGAGAAAACACTGATTGACCTTGCCAAGAGTTGCGATCATTATTCAACTTACCCAAACAGGACCTTGAGGCTCCAATAACGTATGTCCCCTTCCCAACATACTCGGAGACGCAGAGTATGCCTTGACAATATTTTCATGGTCGATTGTCACGGGTCCTCCCCCGAATGACGAAAATGCCATAGTGTTAATTACATCTGTATCCACCGCTAAGTATGCTATAAATCAGCAAGACACGTACGTACCTCGAGTTCGGTTCATAACGGACCCATGGCCCTCTCGTATGTCCGTCATACACTCCATGCCATCGTAACCTCCACTCGCGATGACGGTAGGATCGCCATTGGTACGCGGGGCACCGGTAGATGTAGCGGGTGGTGCGCGAATCCAGGTCAGTGCACGTATGGCGGATTGATGTACCGTGATATAATGTGTAGGTAGAATATCCGCAATGAGCGAAGAATCTGACACCACTAAGATCAGATCAGATGAGGTCTGGAATGAGTAGGTGGCACCATTGTCAATTGCTTTGAGATGTGGGCCGAGGTCATAGACCGCAATGATGCCTAATGTCCGTTACGTTCATGAGTCCAGAATACAATCGTGCAGTAGAATTGAATTACCACTAGTCGTCCCGATGGCAACCAGTTCACTGTTGGCCCAGTCGCATGTCCAGCAGCTTGTCTCTTCTAGTTCAATTCTCAGCAGCGGTTCAGGCAGATAAACTAGAACATTGTTGTTTAACAAGATGTCACCGTCGTTGGAAAAGGAAAGCTGACTGACTATAGACAGGTTGTGAGGTACCATCTTCTGGCGCAACATCGGTAGGGTAAGGAACGACATAGACCGACCATGATCCATCTTCAAAAATGCCGCTTAACAAACCAAGTTTACGAGGCCGACATTTGCTTGACAACTGTCGCAATGAGATTTAATCAGTACGTTGCAGGAGAGGATAAGAGGACCAACATCGTCGTGCGAAGGTAGAGGACACCATTTGAGTTCATGAGCCGGTCCACCCTCGACACAAAGAACCATCTCACACTTCATCTCACCATGGTCCGGCTCCTTTTCTATGCTATCTCTTTCTGTAGCTCTAGGGCACGTTGGGCTTAGAGACCAGATCTGAATGCACCCAGGATATGGACGTGCTACTTTGACTCCGATTTCAGGAGAATGCGAAGCAGAGGGGAAAGGCGCGACAGCGAGATAT
>QFEW01009700.1:0-24687 GCA_003316525.1 Termitomyces eurrhizus
GCAATGGTTGGTCACTGGCGACGGTGAACTCCTTGTAGTATATATATTACTTACCGACTTGTACATACGAGGAGCAGAACAATAGACCACAGTTTCCCCCACTTACTTCAGTCTCCCTTACGCTCAAGAGCTCATTTACGCTACGGTCGGCAACGTCGAACTCATCGGCAGTTACAGACGTTCGCCAACACTCGACATACTCGCGCCTTGCAACTACGGCAGGCATTATCGACGCTTAGAACTTCGCTAAGCTTACCGTGCTCTTGCCGCTTCCCGTTGCCGTGTTCACTTACCGCTTATTCCTAGGCGCTTTACCTTAGCGCTTACACTTGCCGACACCCGTTACCGACTTTACCCTTTCTTACAGACGCGTTCTCTGGGACCTGCCCGGGACTCCTCAAATCACTTATAGCGCGCCCAACGCACACTCTTGGTACGGTAACACAATTGCTACATTTGTTACTGACCAAACTTTGGGCGTCATCACCAGATGCACCAAGTATGGACTATTTCTGACCTAGGACTCCCAAGGTTTGTTGTTGGTATTGCCATGAAATGGGACCATGAAAACTCCTCTGTACTTCTTTCTCAAATGGCACTCATTGACAAGATTGTTACACAGTTTGGTCAAAAGAATGCAATGCCGCTATTACTCCTGATGAATCCATGCTTTAAACTCAGAAAAGTTGATCATGCTATATTAAGCAAGGAGAAACAGTCCACACTACAGTGAATGCTGTATTGACAACTTGTTAGATGCCTCCTCTACATTGCTATCTCAACTAGACTGGACATTGCATATACTATACAACAGTTACTCAATACGTCAACTTGTACGCTACAATTTACTGGAATGCAATGCTGCAGCTAGTATGATATCTTAAAGAGACCTGCAAATTCAAACTAACTCTAGGTGGCAAAGAAAACCCCATTAATTTGATTGGTTTCACTGACTCAGACTGAACAAATTGCCTCAACATGCAGCATAGCATTGGCAGATGTGTGGAGCTTGAGTTCTGAGATCATCTCATGGCTCAGAAACAGAAGACCATAGCTGCCTCATCCTATGAGGCTGAGTACATGGCCACTTTCAAAAGTGCTCAGAAGTTGGCTATGATGTCACAACAAAACCAACCCCCATTTTATACAACAACAATACAGTAATTAAACTATCTAAAGACCCAAACTTACACTCCCATGTAAAGCATGTAGACATTAAATACCACTTCCTTCGCAAATACATGCAATCCAACAAGATATCCATCTGATACATCAATACAAAGTACAACATCACTGACTTATTCACAAAAGCCCTCTCAACACCTCACTTTACCAAACTACACATGTTGCTGGGTCTCCAGTGACATCACAACTCCATGTGAGGAGGAGACACTATGAGGTTCCTGCCGAAGAGGAGTGTTGGAATCACTGGCAAACCTCATGCGTGTCAGGGTGGCCAATGATGGCCAGCATACAATCTCTTTCTTTCATTCCTTGCTTTGACAATTTAGAATATCACACAATCACACCATTGTTCATAGACATATATATACTATGTACACAGAACGACACCCTCAGTCATTTATACACAACTGAGGGTGAGTAACTCAATCATTACAAATATTACTTACACTTACATTGTACTGCAGATTAGATCACTTACTGCTATCTGTATAGGTTCTAACAAATTGATTGTTCTGTCCTTTTTGTAGATCTAGATGTACCAGGGCATAATACCTAGGCCATGCCATGTGATGCAACAGCCATCCTCTTTGAGGTTCCAGTTAAACCTTGCTCTACATTCGTAGACCTCAGAACCAGGATCTCGTGAACAGCCTCTCAGACTGGACTGAATTTATCCTTTGATTGATAAAATTTATTTCAATTTTCATTATTCCTAGAGCTCAAACTGACTGGTTATGCAAGGAACGTGATCATAGAGCTTCTAATAGAATCTGATTTGGATGAATCAGGGATCAGTCATTGTGTGCACAACCATTCTCAGTGTGAAAAGTGTCTGATTCAACTGTTGACATAATTGATTGATTTGAACCTACTATATATCCGTGCCGATTCTGCTCGTGACCTCTAGAACTATCAGATAGTGGTTCATTTTCATAGTATACTACCATGCCTACTGAAGAAAGGCAAATCTTCCAAGGCGTTGGATAGCATATACCATGCCCTTGTTTACAGCTTTCAATATCACTCTGACCTTACAGGTTTCGGCTTTTTGGAGTACAGAGTCACGTGTTTTTACCTTTTTTTGTTATTTTCAGCCTGCCTGTCTCAGTTCGAGACAGGCTATTCATCAATAAATCATACAAATAGAACCAGATTTGGATGGACCAGGTGCGTGCACAGCATTCTCATCGTGACTGAATAGCGTGTATTTGCAACGCCTCTCTTACTTGCTGGAACTGGAAGTCAGTTGAACTGGAATTAGGCACAAATGATGGACAGATTGATTGACAACTTGACTGGCATTAATCCCTCATCTCTGTCATGTTGATCAATTTTTTTTTTTTTTTTGGAGTAGCGTTTCAATGTTTCTCCGCGAGGAAATGCTTTTTTACGCACGTGTGTGGGGCTCACAGCCCAGGAAAAATTTTATCCTATCCCGTTTCTTGACTGGTACAACTAGATCATGTTGATCAATTTGAATTGCTATAAACACATGTTGGTTCAGAGACTGAAAACCGCTCTCCTGTCCTCTACCACTGTCTCCGGCAGCGGCTCTTCCGAGTCTACTATCCGCCAAAATTATGACTCCCGACGAACGACAAATCCTCCAAGGCTTTGGACAGAAGCTACTTCGAGACTGGATTGTTTACACACCGGTTCAAGTTTTTTTATATGGTATCCTCTTTCTCAATGCCAGAACCAGATACTAACTTCTCCGTAGGTTTACTGGTACCAATTGCAATCATCACTGCCTGCCAGTGCGATGGTTTATGAAAAAAACACTATGCTCAACCTGATCTATTATGTCAAACAGGCATCCAGCTCAAACCTGGAACTCCAAATGCCAAGTAGCAGTCATCTGGTTCGGTATTATTGCATCTACCATAAATCTTCTGATAGATATTTGGTCTGCAAATATTGAGTATCCAGTTTTCCAAGGCAATGTTTCCCAAAGTCTCCAAGATGTCAATGCCTCTCTTATGAAATGGGATATAGCCCTAAGCTGGCTTCTAGTCATTCCCGTGAGTCTATATTCAAACAAATTCAAAGCATCTGGAGCCGAACTGGCTTAGCCAATCATCAATGATGCCTTCATCATCTGGCGTGCATGGGTCATCTTCCAAAGGCGACGTTGGATGCTATGGTTTTTTATCATACTATGCCTGTGTGCACTTGGTGTGTCACATCTAAAATCAGAATCTCATACAAGCTGATAATATATGCAGTTTTCACACTTGTTGTTCTATCAATTCTTTCAGACCCCGATGGCTTTCTGTTAGCTGGTGGATCTAACAGTGAAACTGTTATGGATATCCTAAGCAACATGATAACTGTTTGGTCATTCTTGATCAACTGTATTGCAACATCGTTTATTGGTTGGACGTTATGGTATGCTCTTCCTCATGTAATATGGGCCTGATTACTATGGGTTGATGCAATACCCAGGAAATATGTGAGATTCTTACGGAAAACCCTTGATAGCCAACAGCGCCAGTCATTCAAATTATGGCACATCCTACGCCTCTTGGTCGATGCAGGAGCAGTATATGCTGTTTTGCAGGTGTGTTTTGCAGGACAATCTGTCTCTGACAGGTTTAATGACTAAGGTCATAGCTCCTGATGATTGTGATGTCTTTTGTAGCCAGCTCCAATGAATTCTCTGTATCAGTTGCCTTTACTTTAGTTCAAAGCATTTATTTTCCCATCTCAGTATGTGTCATCTTCGCCTGTGGTTTTAAACGTGCCCATCTTCTGCAGGCCTTCTACCCAGCATTGACAATTGCCCTCATCCGCGGGCCATTTTCAATTGCAGGCATATATGAGACTGTACAATCACTTCAGATATCTGCGCCGGGTGTCTGATCGCGGCGATACCATACAGATCTACTTCTACTTACACACCTTTGAATCTCTATTTTCTGTCTCCGTCATCAAAGACTTCATCACTCTTTTCCTTGACTCCTTGACTTTCCTGCCCGAATGTTTATTTTTTTTTTCATAGAAAGTGTGTATTTATTTATTATTGAACATCGCTTGTTTATCCTTGCTCCACTCGCGAGACTTGAATTCTTGTTTTCCGCTCCTTCTTGATGGGGTGATTGTCTTATTAAGTGTTTGAAATTTACGGCCTTTTCTATCTGCTGACTTCCGGTGGAGCATCCGCGAGCAGTATGCCAGAAAATTCGTCAGGTGTGAACGTGTTTAAAGATTGTAGTACGAAGTAAGTACGCGATCCCTCAGTCTTAGAATAAGGACTGTATTTGACCTGTAGTACGACAATTGTCCATATTGAGCTTTGCAGTGCCTGTCATGATACTGCCCTTTTGGAATAGCCTCTTACATTTGAGAGCTATAATCATGTAGTCCAACACCTCATGGTTTAAGTGAAGTACATAGTAATGTCGCCATGATCCTACCCTACAATGAATCCCAGAACTTCTGGAAAGTAGATCTTGGACCCAGTGCCTCTTGTCCTGCAATAAATTTTTCCTCCTCTTCGTCAATTTGCTGCTTGCCAGTAACAAGGTCAACGTCTTCTGATGGAATGAGTCTAGTCCGGTAGTATAATTTATAACCCAACCAAAAACCAAAAAAGACAGGTATGATGATGTAACTCCTAAAGACGTCGCTGTGAGAAAGGAGCAATCCATCAAGCAAAGAACTCCCTACGTTATGAAGGTATCAGCCGCAAACGGGAGAAACGCATCAAAACCTTTAAAAAAAGTTATTATGGCGGTTGCGATAAGTGCAAACCAGCTTCCCCAGGGCTGGAAGGGAGCTTTATATGGGAGGTCTTCACGGACCAATCCGTGCGCTTTCAGAGCTTTCATGAAGCGACTATTGGTATCGTCAGCAAGAATCCTCTGAAAAACTTGCTTGGAACATACATATGACAAAAAGCAATACACATCCAAGTTAAGGCACCAGCAGTTGATACCAAGTTGACGAACCATGTGAAAACTCACAAAAACTTGATTAGAGTAGTGGACTAAGCATCATAATAACCTACCTTGAGCGCCGGAAGACTTGACATTGAGGAAGACAAGACCACAAAACACTGTGCACGTGATCAAAGATGGCCAAGGAACACCCATACGGTTGACCTTCTTGAAGATCGCAGGAGCCTTCCCTTCAACAGCAAGGCCATACAAGGTTCGCGAGCCAATGTAGAGATCAGAGTTTGCAGCGCTCATTACGAAGATCAGAATAGCCGCATTGATTACATGGTTCAATACTTTAATTCCAACCTGCCCTGTTGTCAATGTTCAAGGATGATATCAACTGGCATATATAACAGACCAGTGTTGTTGCAACGACGAAAGGACTGGCTGCTGCACCGGTTTTTGACTTCGTTGCAAGGAAAAGAGTTTTATCTGTGCTGGGGACGATGAGGCCAATAACAAAGACACCACCAACGTAGAAGACCAGAATGCGAAAAAATGTCCTTCGAATAGCGATAGGAATGTTCCTGCGTGGATTCTCTGCCTTGGATGCATGTTCAGATGAAAGAACAGTATTAAGTGAAATATCTATACCTCTCCGACTGTGACACCGATGAGTTCGGTTCCGATGTAAGCAAACAAAGCATTCGTCAAGGTTGCCCAGAATCCAAGGAAGATAGCCAAATGCCCATTATGAACCTCATCCTTTAGATAAGACCCCATTGGACCATTTGGAGCTCTCCAATAACGGAAACCGATACGGTCATTCTTGGGGTTGCCACCTGATGCAGCTTAGCTTAAATAACGATATGCGCGAGTATAACCACAAACCAAGGTCAATTATGATACCCATTAAGAGTAGTCCGATAAGAGTTATGACTATATAAGAATATATGTTGAAATAACCTTGAACAATTATTATGATCGTAGAGGATTGACCTTTGATACTTGAAAACCAGAACTCTAATTCACCAAACACCCGTACACCGAGGAGATT
Source organism: Termitomyces eurrhizus (assembly GCA_003316525.1). Lineage (NCBI taxonomy): Eukaryota > Fungi > Basidiomycota > Agaricomycetes > Agaricales > Lyophyllaceae > Termitomyces > Termitomyces eurrhizus. The sequence continues at coordinate 6,124 of QFEW01009700.1, forward strand.
GACCGTAAAGACTAAACAAGTATTTCATTAGCAAAATAATTGACCTTTCGGACGAGAAGTATGGCATACTAAACAGTATAAAGATAACTGTAATCAAGAATTTACTTTTGACTTCGCTCAAGAGAGAGGAGGTACGACATACCCATCCAAACTGCAACGTGAATCCTTTGAGTCCAGTATTGTACGACGATACCCGCAGCATTAATGTTATTTGGTGTCACGATCAACTATGTATAATTCGTCCATAAGTTTCCCCATAACATATTAAATGATTATACTGACATATTTGATCAAGTAATTCCAACCAAGCGCAAAGCCTAGAGCAGGATCAACAAAACGTGTCGCGTACCCAGAGAAGCCCTTCTTATGAGGCAAGAAAGCTGACATCTCTCCAAGAGCGACCATGACAAGGTAACAAACAAAACCGACGAAGGAATAGCCAAGGAATAGGCCTGATAAGGACGCAGATCAGACATGCTTTACGTCTAGTGGTCAACACGCACCAAGGGGTCCTCCTCGTCGTAGCGCAGTACCTGAACCAATGATGAGACCAGTACCCACAGCTCCGCCAAGCTATATACTTTAATCTCATGAAAATCAAGAGAGTGAACAAGTGACATACAGCTATCATAGAAATCTGGCGAGCTTTGAGCCCACGATGTAGGGAGTCATTGGTCGGAGGCTCAAGGAGAGCCTTGTCAAAATTGTTCAAGATATCACTGCCGCTGGATTGTCTGTGGACAACTGCCTCTGGATGACCCATGGCAGCAGTATGGATGAACGAAGAAGAATGTTCTTATATGTATATGGGCTTCCTCGGCTGATACACGGATATCAGAGAGAGCATATGGGGGTAAGGCGATACAGGTGAACCTCAGCCACGCCAAGGACGTGACCATACTTTATTTGAATCAATTTCACTTTAGAGGACATAGAGGATCAGTGTGGGGTCACAAATTCCTTATGTATCAAAACCAAACCACGTGCTGATTAAAGATGGCCTGGGTCATATCTAAACGCCGAAAGGGTCGGCTCCGCTCCATACTACCGACAGCGTCGTTGAGATTACGGCGGGGTATGCGCTAGTCACTCTCTCGTCCAATACGCTTTATATCGATTACGTCGGATCACGGCTCCTTCGTTCGTCATTTGGACCCATAACGCTTCTTCCGCGTTCAACTCCGATTTGGCCAAGCCACGTGTATGCATAACTCTCAAGCCTCAGGCTTCAATATTCAATATTCAATCTGTACTCTTTCTTTCCTTTGATAAAAAAGGTGAACTATGTCTCCTTCTCCGACCGATTTCAGCGGGAGATCGCACTTCTCAGTCCACAAAAAAAAGGATTAAACTGAACTACAAGAAGGACAAGAAAGCGAAGGATGGAATAATGAGTGTAGGTAATTTTTCATTAAAGATGTCCGGAATACATATACGTGGTACGCAATCTCATTGTGGAGTACCGGCCATTGACCATGAATCAGTATCGAAACGGATAATTCTATTTGTGAACCCACGCAATCTGGGTTTGGATACGGCCTGTCAAGCTTCGCACAGCAGCCTGAGTCTCATGGTATACAGTGCGTGCAGATAACGTGTCTATTGGACGAGGCTGGGTGAGGGAGTTTGAATCGGGTTCGATGTAGGTGCAAAAACGGTCAGCAAAATCGATGGTGTCCCGCACAGTCACCTGCTACCTAGCCGTTGGTTCATTGTTGACCCAGTAGTCACTATGTATTGACGACAGACTCGCAATGAGTACGAAGGACTGACTCGAAACTGCCACGAAACTCCAATGTACTCTTACACTTCCAACAATGAAAATCATAGTTTATGCTTGATTTCCTTTCGAGCTATCTTGGCGAAGCGCTCATGAGGTATACCGCTCGCAAATCGGGCGGCCTGAGCTGGATGACCGACACTCAAAAGCTGTACAGGATCAAAGGAACAAGGTCATACCAAAACTTTCCCTCAGATTAACTGCATCTGGATCGTTCTTGTCCTTTAGACCTAATCGTATGAGCCTCTTCACTTCAAGTAATGCCACCGGATCAAGGCCTTGAAGCTCGTCCAGAATCTGCCTTCGGATTGCAGCGTGAAATGACTCGACTGACTGGTCAGGAAATATCTGACTGTAGATCATGAGACATCAGGCACTTTTCATAGCCAAGCGATGCAAGTGATACTCACTTCACGAAACCACACTTCAGGAGGTCATGAGATCCTTTTTTCTTGCCCCACAAAAGTACGTCATTTGCCATCGCGAGCCCCACTGGTGAAGATAATACTGAGATGGTAGTAGTAGTTCATAAACTACACTGTTCCTTACTTCTGTTAACGAAATTCACGCTAGAGCCAGCTTCCGCGACAATCCCTAACCATGATCAGCATGAAGGTTGTCTACCATGTGGAAATGGTACATTGCTTACCTAGAAAAGTGAAGGGTGTGCACAGATAGGTATCTGGCAGGCAATAGATGAAATCGAAGTGGCCGAGAAAGGCTAAGAGAATCTAGAGCATCTGTTATCTATTTAGCGTCGAATGGAAGGTCACATACCTGCTGCAATGCCTGTTATGTGGCTTTTCGTCATCAGAGGATAGTATTAACTGTGATACGACCGTACCCATGACCGGCCCATTAAGTGCAGCGACCAGAACTTTGGTGTGAGACGATAACTGTAGGTTTTCCTTTAATATGAGCAATGGCTCTAGTTGTTTCTGACTCTGAAATACATACGGCATGTCCACAAACAGTGGCTGTATGAGCCACGTTTGACACAAATGCTTGTCGAACCGTGGACGTCGAAAAGTCTGATTTCCGTCCGTTCACGTTGGTGCCACTGTCTTACTGTCCATTATGTAGCTTGAGACCGAGGTGAAGTAAATCTCACGCGCAAAACCATTTTCCGCGAGCTGTCATCCAAATTTAGCGATCACGCGCTATGGCTGTAAGATCACTCACCTTGCCAAAGTGTCACAAGGACATCCTTTCTGTCGTCAATGTTTCTAAGTACATCTGCTAGTTCGTTATAATCTGTCCCAATTACACAATCGACACTTAGTCCCTGATGTCGAAGTTGGCAGAGTCGAGCTGACCTTCCGTAGTGAGAGCGTTGAGTGTCTGTGGTCGGTTCAACGTTATCGTCGCAATTCCTTCAGAAATATCAACAATGAAAGCGCTCATGGTGGCAGCAATTCAAAGTATGTATATACATCAATATATAAGCATGCGCCGGCTGAATTCCTTTTCCTTTTTTTGAGCCGACTTTGGACACGCTCGCATTCATGCGTTGAACTGACCGTGAGAAAAATGGCTATGTTTGACAAGTCAGCAGGAAGAAGTAGGTATAAGATAAGGACGAGACTAGGAAAATATCCAAGAGTCACAAAAATCATCTAATAATCAATAATTGAGCCAAGAATTCATGACCATGCTTCGTACAGGCGACGTAAAGCATTTCCCAATCTTTCTTCGACGGCCGAGGATACAAGTAGACTTTCTAGAACGGGCCGCACAGCCTCCTTCACCTGTTCAAGCTTATCCCCGTGTGTATGTTTAGTGAGTTGCGTGAAGAACGAGCAAACGTTCGCCCGCACTTCGGTAGGAAAGTTTGCAGGATTGTCGACGTTTTTCAGAGTAAATATGAGCATATCGAGCGGATGGCGAGGTGAATTCAAGTTAACACGAGTTCTAGACGATGAGGATACACTCAGATCGCTGGTCGTCAGTGGAGACATCAGATCGATGGGGGAATTAAGAGGCGACTCTAAGCCCAGTGGAGTTGTAAGAACATCCAATACAAGCGACGCTAGTGATGGAAATGAATCTAAAAGTTATAGCATGATGAAAGTTGACGCACCGCCTTCCTTGGAAATACTGAACATAGTAAGTGCTACAAGTCCTTCGTTGACCAGAAGTGGATACTTTCCGCTTGCTCCGACGAGCCTAGTCAGGACTAAGGCACTATCAGGCGTAATAACAGTACGAAGGGCAACTTTGTGCTTCTTTTGCTTCTCCTGTGCATCTCTATCCACGTTTCCAATGGCCGCCGCATCGGAATTAGTAGTGAAAAGTTTGCTTCCCCAGAGCGTTCTTACGATGTTCACTAGAACACGACTTCCTTCACTTTTGATTGGGACCGAGTCCGAGCGCTTAACTAAGGCAAGAATTTGAGTCAGGCCCGTCGGAAGTTCGGGAGATTGAGGAGAAGGTAAGACAAGCGCATATACATGTTCGACTACATAGAATATGAGCGATCGGCCTGGCGGACAAAGACTTAGTGATACCGTTTACACTGGCCAAATGTTTGACCACTCCAATAGCGCTTAGCTGGACTACATCAGCCATCGCATCTCCTTTCTCATCCCACACTCCGCTTTCAGCAATCTTTCGAATTATTTCTGCTTCCCCTAATGCATTATGTATAACCGTTGACGAGGGGGGCGCCTGTGCGAGGTGTTTAAGAAGACCCAGAACACCGTGTTTGACTTTAATGTCCGTGGATGGTGACAAAAGGTGATGTGACGTAAGAATTGGGACCAACGAATAGGGAGGGGAAACAAGCATTGCGCATTTCCCCTCTAGCATGACTGAATGAGTACACCAGTCTCCGAAGGTTTGAAACTCTGACCTTGTCTCGCAAGATTTCCCAGCGAGAGAGAAGCGCAAATGACCATGTCTTCCCTATCAAATATGGATTGTGTGCTGGAAAAGTGCTCCGGCGTTGTGTTATCCAGGTCTTTTACATAGCGTTTGAGCCAGTCCACCATCTTATGGACGAAATTACCACCCGGAATTTCGGATTTAGAGCTATCCCAAAGAATATCTGCATTTCTATCTTCACCAGCTACTTCCACAACAGCCTTGATAAGCGCAGCTTTGCAGATGTTAAATGTTTTTTCCTTGTGTTTCCGGTCTGTTTCGTCAAGAGCAGCGTAAGTCCAGGAGGTCGGGTAGCTGGCCTGTTCAATGAAATCAAGTATGACAGAAAGACAAGGTATATCATTATGCTCCGTCGGAGATTGGGATCCGCGCGCAAGGGAGACCCTGATATCATCAACATCGAGAGCCAAAGATTCAATCAACATGCACGACTCGGTGAGGTTCTCAAGATCGGCTTCAATTAGACTATTCAGAAGTTCTGAACCTTGGTCAAACAATGGTTGAGGATCCGATGAGTCTGGAAGGAACGCAGAGAGATGCTGAACAAGTAAGGGCAAGAAATCTGGGGTTAAGATGGGGAGTGCTATTGTATATCAACATGTGAAAGGCTACTCGGCTTGTTACACTCACTGTCATCCTTAACATCCTTGAGCTCAGATATAGCCAGCCATGCCCAGTTGGAGAGACTGCTTCGTAAGGTCCACTCATCTTCATCGCCGACAGCAAGACGAGGGCCCTTTGTTTTTACGCTGTACCAATATCCTGTGGGGTATATTGCAGTTGACAGCTTGAGTATTGTCAAGGGGGCTTCAAGAGATATAAGGCGAAATTGGACAGGTTCTAGGAACAATCAGAGAAACATCAACGTCAGGAAAGGACTGCTCGCACCGTAACCGATACTTGCATTTAAGAGTGCACCGATGGAAGTCTTTATGACCCTTAGATGAGGTATGGAGAGTTCGAGAGACCGAGTGTGGGAAGGTGGAGGTAGATTCTCTGCGTATCCTTCGAGGAGAGACACAATAGCTTGAGGAAAGCCTGATTCAAGGAGACGGCCGCGATTTTCATCTAAGAGCAATTACCCTTCTGTTTTTCTTGGGAAATATCTACGCACCATGATCCATGCAAAGATTGGCCGCCACCCTCAACAGTTGAAATACTACAGACGTATATTGATCATCAGGAGTTGAAGATCCATGCAATGCTAGGGCGAGCAAAGCCGCTAAAGTACGTGGAAGCGCCGTTTCTCCAAGGATTGAGTGGCTGTCGACTACGATAATGCATCAGATGTCGAGCGGCATCTACAGACCTTGAACTCTTCCTTGCCTGGACCGTCTTTTATACGCAAACTGTTCGCCAACGTCTGCGAGATGACTTCAACTTCCTGCCACGATGTGACAGAATCGAATGCGCGTAAATCGCTTAGGATAACAGACAAGCGCTGTTCTAACGCCACAAGATCTGTCGTCGAGTTCGTCATTGGTACTTTCCAAGAGAGTAGCAAATGAATGCTGATGAAGGGCTATAGTGACGAAGCAGATGTAAAGTAGGATTAAAGGGAGTGAAGATATGTATATGCGAGTTGGGGAGTGATGCAGATGGTTCTTCCGATAATAACAAATAATCAATTCGATAATTGATCAAGTAGTGGCAGTGTAAAACTTCCTAAAATCAAAACATCATATCTGCTTCAAGTTGCGAATGGGTAAGTCAAAGAAGACTAGACAGAAAAGGGGGCTCCCTTTGTTGCAAGCTGATTCAACCCCACACGTGGATGAGGAGGACCTCATGGACGAGCTGTTTGCCCAGCTTGATTCACGAGATCAGGCTCTCCAAGCCACTGTCATCAACGGGGCTCAAGCTGAGGCTGAAAAAATGATTATACGCTCGAAACAGGATGCCAAAAGTCGATTTCAAGCGCGGCAGGTATGTGCCTAGCCATTTTTTCCACGTTTTCCCGCAATTTCAAGTGTACTGGTTCTTAGGCTCGAAAAGCTGCTGCGCTTGAACGAGCACAGTCTACGCTTGATCCTGAAACAGAAGCCAGGTTGAAGAAGGAAATGGAAGATGAACAAAGGGATATCGAAAGAATATGTCAGGAGCAACTGCTACAGGTGCACCAAGTTAGTCTCCGTCCTCTCCCTGTCCTTTAAATCTTGACGAGCCACCAAGGTCGATCCCGATGGTCACTGCCTTTACTCTGCCATCGCAGATCAACTACTGCTTCTCGGAATTTTGCCCGTCTCCCAAGCGAACTACGTCGTCGTCCGCCATGCCGCTTCGTCATATATGTTATCACATCAGGATGACTTCTTACCGTTTCTCGAGGCCTCTACCTCTGAAGACTTGTCTGATTCAGGAATGATGACCCCTGAAGGATTTGAACGGTATTGTACTAGCATACGCGATACAGCAGAGTGGGGCGGTGAACCTGAAATCTTGGCTCTGAGTCGAACATACAACGTACCCATTCATGTTGTTCAAGGCGGCCGTCCATCCATTGTCATCCACAATCCTGAAAATACGGGTGGTGCAGACAATGATGGACGAGTTGTTCGTATTAGTTACCATCGGAGGATGTATGGACTCGGCGAGGTTCGTCAGAGTTTAGTGACTGACATACCCAGCTCACGGATCTTTCAGCATTACAACTCATTACGACCAGAAAATACATTTTCGCAGCTTTCTCACAAAGTGCAAGCCATGCTCTCAAGTTGATAATCGTGCCAATTGTCCCCCAAATCACAAGAGTATAGCTAAAACAATAAATCGTCCAGATCCGCATGTCGATTGGCTTGTTGATTCCCAGTATTGATGGGACGTGGCACCTCCTGTAAATAGTTTCCAAAAGCACCGTCCAGATTGGAATATGGATCGGCAGCAGTGGAGGGGGGTCCATCGTCTTCGTCATCGTCGCCTTCATGTCCAGAAATGGAATGAGTAGTGTTGGGAATCGCAGATGAAAAAGGTATTATAGGAGCTGGTTTCGTGACGAGATCTGCGTTATTAGCAGTACTTCTAGTCTGTGGTTCTGTTGGTCCTGGTCCTGGCACGTTGATTGTAGTTGGCGGGAGTTGTGGGCGAGGGAGTGGGACCAATGCAGCACGGGAACTAGGGTTGAGTGCCGGACTGTCTATGAGTGCTTTTCCAGCTGCATTACGAATGAAGGTCTAAATAGATGGTCAGTCAAAAATTGAACAGTAGACATATTGAGCGAAGTACTTACTTCGGGATTTTTGTGGTATATACTGCCTAATGTACCGGTGTGTAATAAAAGCTGGTCCAAAGCACCTCTGTCCATGCGGTCGGAATCTGTGGTGATAGCAGGCTTTTCTGCGAGAACTATTGAACTAGCGACACTCGGATTTACCGCAAGCATCCGCCAGTACATAAATCCTCTGTCGCGTAGATCAGGATTATCAACATTTTCGGTTGCCCACTTCAGTACTTTATGTACAAGTGTTTTTGTTGAATCTAAGTCCGATTTGTAGATGAAAAGCTTGACTGCTGCGGTCAGAAGGGCAAGTTGCACCTAAGTGGGAATAAATGGTCAAGACATTGGAAGATGTTACGATAGAATACATACCTCGACGCTTTCATCCAAGAAAGTGTATAGTAAGTCATCAAGGAGTTCATCTGCATTGTCAATTCTGTTTGAAAATTGACCCAAGATCCACACCATCGCAGCCTTTGATTCAGGTTCATCTAAGAGATCAAGATTTTCGCAAAGTTTCGGAATTATGCCTTCATATTTACCCGGATAGCGCCTGAAAATATCTTTGATAACGATTACTGCCTCTTGAACGACGTAGGACACCTTAGTGTCAATAAGGCTGAGCAGCACTTGAATACATTTATCTGCGCCGGCTTCCACTTTGATTGCGAGACGACCTATGGAACGAACCGCCTTTCTGACAAAATCGATGTCGACTTCGGATGCATACCTATCTTCAGAGTCGTACAATATGAGAAGCACCAAATAAAGGCACACACTCTTCCAGTTCAGTCAACACTTCGTTTGCGTTTTCTGCACGTGCCAGGCGATACATAATCTCCAATTTAGCAAGTTTGACGTAGATCGGGTCATTATACTTGCAGAAGAAAACCTTGACGTCGTTCTTTAAGACAGCTGGGCGTCGTTGAATGATAAGAAGGATGTTTCGCAATGCGACATATTGAACTTCGGGACCGGAAGACAGAAGCGTCACTATAGGGGATGTATTAGGGTCCTCCACTTCATCAATCTTGAGCAGACTCGCCGAGAGGTGGCCCCATTTTCTTGCAACAATAATCTATGAGTTTTCTGTTCTCCATGTAGTTCATGAGATAGAGAAGTGCTTTAATCGTGGTTAAGACGACGGCAGAATTTGCGTGCTGGAGTTGAATGATAATTCTTTCCGCCATAAGTTCTGCATCCGCATGCTTTTCTGGCACATAACGTAATAAGGTGTCCAAGATGTAGATTTGCCCCCACCTCCAGATGTATCAGCCAGAGGAAACTCAAGTGAAAGGTGATAACATACTCCGAACTCTCACCGAGTGCTGTAAGGAGTTTGTTTGCTGTGGCAAGGTTGAGCTTGAAGATAACCCCATCTTGTCTGTCACCAATTTCTGAGAGTGCAGCGACAGCATTTGCGACAACCGTAGCGTTGCCGTCCAACATAAGGTCCCGTAGCATCTCAACAAATCCAGCCTTTTCTGCCCTTCGTGGATCAGCCGTATATAGCTTGGCTACACAAATCGCCGCTGTTTTGCGAACATAGGGATCCCGATCCTTTAGACAATGTCGCAGTGGCTCAATCAATGAGTCGGTGACAACGGGAATAGGAATATAAGACATAGTACGAATGGCGAGGGCGCGAATGAGAGGATTTCGGTCACTGCAGTCCTTGTAGAGAGTTTAAATGGAAGGTCAATATTAGTGATTCAATTCTTTTGGCTCACCGCGAGGAAATTTGGGATGACAAGATGTATCTGGTCTGGTTTCGATTTACCGTAACTGACAAGGAAAAGGTAAACCACTGTAAAAAGATGAGTAAAACGTAGAATACACAGTTAGGAACTCACTCTTCTTAATCTCCAATAGTGGAGTTCCGAGGCATTGTACCACATCAGTAAATAAGGGTGACACTCAAGACAAGGTCATATCAACAATCACTCGATCTTCCTCTTAGGAAGGGTAAATTGTACCAACTATCATTGCCCATCGTGATATTTGCAACAATTTTCTTAAGCGCCGTCTTTCTCTTCAAGAATTTCTTGTCTTTAATCTCTGCAGCCTGTAATACTGAACGAAGTTCCTGCGATAATGATATTGAACCGAGGAAAAGTGAAGCAACTGAAAAGGCTGACCTCTATCTTTCCCCTTTGAAAATATTTAGCATCTTGGCCTGGCTGTGACATTGGTGCAGTGATAATAAGTTGACAAGTTGTGGAAAGGCGTGAGCATGTTATACCACGTAAGCGATGTGTAGCGGTTCCGTGACTACGTGACCCCTATACTCATATGTTATGATTTCCTTTACATCACTTTCCTTAACAACCGCTTAGTTATCCTTCATATACCAGAACTTATGTTGTAGTTAGGTAGCTTCTCGCAATACGAGGACTACAACAGTTCACAACGCGAGACTCAATCAGAGTGTGCCGTGACTCTAGCCTAATCCGGCTGGCTCACGTCACACCGTGATTCTTAATAAATTATAAATTATGTAAACAAAACATATTCATCTCATGCTGAAGAGAAGAAATACTGAGGCTCCTTGCTCTTCGTCATTGGAAAGACGTTTTCTAGGAAAAAGTCATCAATCCTTTATTGACTCACATCTTAAAGCTCTTAAGGTCTTTTCACGTCATCTCACTCAAGCTCTTGACGCGTTTCGAGACGAACACAAGATCGTCGAGAGACTGTATTACAAGGGGAAAAATCAGCATCGTCTGTCTCTTTTCTGGAGGCGTGTTTCAGAGACTCGACGTTTCTGCCAGCGTTTGAACGAGATACACATAGACCAAGCTGTGGACCTATTACGGAAGTCCTTTTTCAGCGATGGAGTCCTAGTATTTGAGCAAGTCCTTTCCTGCAACTCTTTTACTCATGCCCACATATCTTTACAAGACAGAGGGTGACGAAAGGCTCTTGGACGCACTTTCCTGACCGTCCCTTTGTCACTTGGGTCGCTCAAAAATTAAATATGTGTTTCACATTGGTCACAAAGGTGTGGACATTCCTTTCTCATTTGAGGATTACCTTGACTTTGTGTGACAGATGCAAGAAAGACTATTAGAGGCTTACAGGTAGGTGGTAGCGTTGAGTGTTTTTCCTTTGTTCTTCATCGCCTTTAGGTCCTTTACGCTTGCAATGCAATCTGGAGCGTTTCTTCAACTGCTCCTAACTCTTGTTGCCGTTGTATCGCGCATAAGGATGGTCTGTCAATCTCTAAAGTCCACTGTACAATCCATTCTGGGTATCACAGGACATATTCTTGATTTATTACTTGTATGTTTTATTTTCTATAGCTCTGAACATGTTGACACAACACTTTGCGGTAAGCCGCCTAATATTCAACAAGAAGATCCCGTTCTTTTGTTTTCGAGCGTTGAAGTTAGGGAGGGCGACAAGGTGGATAGTTACGCACTCAAGAGCTCGTTGGATCCAAAAATGCTTGAACCAGAGACTGATGTAAACGTAACAAATTTAAAAGTAAATGGTATGTTTAACACTCAAGGCTACGATGCAAGCCTTTTTACATCATACCCTTCCAGCGCCGGCACGTACAATCATTCAACATGAAAATCCTTCCTATGCCACTTTGGAGCTAAAAGATAGCGACCGCAAAGTGAAGAAAAGGGCGAAAAGGGTCAAGGATGAGATTGATGATATTTTTGGTCTCTAAAATCCTGACCGTCTTGTATGTTCTTATATATCCCGGTGTTCAGTCACAAGAGTGTCAAATTGGAAGAGCATTCTGCGGATGCTCAACAAAACACTGTGTATCTTCTGGGAGGAAGGAAAACCAGCAAAACGGAAAAGCAATTAAGTTAAGCCCAACAACAAAAAGTGGTTCCTGGAAAGGGTGCTATATGCTGTTTATATTTTACGCAAGATGTCGCATGATACTAGACACATTTCGGTCATTGACACCAAATCTCTCAATGAGTAGTTTCTCTCTACAAAGTCAAGAAGGTTGCCACAACAATGAAAATGGTGACGAGGGCTCTTGGTAATGCTAAGGAACTTGCACTATTTGTTGTCTGGCTGGTGGCAGCGGGCTCACTTGTGGCACTTGAAGTCCCTGTCGAAGAAGAGACAACGACGGTACTGTTAACATTGTTGGTATTGTCGAGATTGTTGAGATTGTTGAGATCGGCGCCGACATCCTGAGGAATCATGAGAGGCGTGGAAGCAGCACTACTGAGATCAATTGTGCCATCTTCCTTGAGAACTTCGGGATTAGATGCAAGGAAGTTGCGGGTGTACAGCACATTCTCAGCAACAGCGGCATGAGCCCATTCAGGGAGAGCAGAGAGATTGATGCTACCTCCCCACTTGGACGCAGCCAGGCTGTTAGTAGTTTTGTTGGAGGTGTAAGAGGCATAGGCAGCAATGTTGGAATTCTGAAAACAACTTCAGGAAGAAGAGAAGGTCGTATAACAAAAACCTTACGTTGGCACCAATAGACTGCATCGATGCAGACACAGACGTTGCGGAACCAAAGTCATTCGGAGGGTTACTAAAATTGCGGCGTTTTGAATAGAAGAGCATTTTAACGAGGGCGAGTGACACGTACATGATACCAAACATCCCCTGTTGACAGTGACCGGGGGTGCCACAGTAGAAGAAAACAGGGTTTGTGTCATTAACAGCCTGTGTGACTGTGGAGAAGGAATAAGCTGATAAAAAAGAGGAAAATTGCATAGGTGACATACAAACGAAGCCCTTGTTTTGGGTACCTGAGGCAAACAAAGCATCGCTTGTCTTGTTGCAAGGAGTAAGTTGCGATGACTTAGTAACGGTGTGGTTGTCAGCGCCCCACATGAACTTGATAGTATCTCCGACTGAGGCATTCACGGCAAAGGGAACGTAACGGAGGACGCCTTGACTGGGTGCAACAATAATAGTGTGGGTGGCGCCGGTGCCAGTGCTTCCCTCGTCCTGAGTGGTGGAAGTCGGCATGTACGCTGAATCAGGAGTACCGTATTGAGAGAGACATTCTGCAAGAAAGAACAGAACAATTATATAAAACATATCGATAGATCTGGTCATCTCTTACGGGCAACGCAGCTATCGTAACCAGATCCCCCCCAACTGGAAGCTCCGGACCCATATAGAGGTGTGGAGTAAGACCAGGCAGCCGAGGAAGTTGAAGCTGCAAGTGTACTGGCACTACTATATGAATCTGCACCGTAGGAACCGTAGGAAGAATCTGAACTGGAACCATATGCAGCAACAGAGCTATAGCCATTGCTATCCGCACCGTAGGAACCGTACGAAGAATCTGAACTGGAACCATAGGCAGCAACAGAGCTATAGCCATTGCTAGACGCATCAGTCGCAACAGTAGCGGTAGCAGTAGTCGATTGTCTGGAAAACCACTTCAACAAAGGACTGAAGGGATCGTTAAGTAAACTCACGAGGCAACACTCCCTCCATCACCGGCGGGGAGAGCAGAAGCCATGCCGGAGATGAGGAGGGTAGCACCGAGGAAGGGAGTAATGATAACCATTTCTTAGAACAGGAAGGTAAAGACCGTAGAGCCTGGGTGTCGTTGTACTGTAAACTAATGAACCCTCTCGGAAGGATTTGCTGCAGATACTCTTTCAAAGAGGGTAATGATCTGAGCAAGCGGATAAGTGAGATGAGAACGAAACTGAACACTGCTATTCTCACCTCGAACGAAAATCGAACTAGTGAGAATCAACTCAAACTCGATTGAGAAAGAGAGAACGAAAGGAAAGGGAAAAACGAACAAAAAGAAATGAAGACAAAGGAAAGAGAATGGGCTGATCTATGAGCTTTAAAGCGTACATGGAAATCAAACCCCATGGAAACAGTCATCAGATATGGACAGCTCGGACAACTCTGTTGTGCAATTGATCAAGATGTCAATGTATTCTGTGCCAGACTTTCCTTTTCAAGCACGGCGCGATCAACCTTCCATCATTGTATCAGGTATCAGCCAGGCGACAAGCAACTTCGGTGAGCTATATCAAGTTACAGCATCCCCAAAACCATTCCACTCCAATTGGATATAGCTAGTAATAAGTGACTGCTGATAATATGTATAAATTACACGTTTCCAAGTGAAAAAAACTAACCGTATATACAGATATATTATGTCAGTGTGATACGGTGCATCCATTTATCTGTCATCTTCCAACGCATCATTGATCCCGTATCTTTCATGTCGAGGGACAGATGACAGACCACACGCGGCGGTCGCTAGGTTACACCTACACTCCAAGTGACCTTGAAACACATTCGTCCCAAGTTGACCCGTTTCACGAGAACATTCGCGGTGACAGAACATTGGGATCATCTGGGATGAACTCGGTAGTTTCCGGTCGGTAAGCATCGTTTATACATCATGAATTTGGGCATCTTGTCGATCAACAGGCGTTGATAACTACCATCGTTATCGCGGCTGGGCCCATTGTCGCGAGACGACGATGGTCACTCTCATGAACATCCAAGAAGGAAGATCAGTGAGACCGCGAGTTTTTCCTCAAAATGATGCGTTTCAATGATGTGAGTGAGACGTGACGCGTGATTCCCGACTAGTCTGTATGGCGTCTCAGAATGTACATATACCGGAAAATGTAAAGTTACCTTTCCCTGCACTTACAAGTGTTGTGATATCAGCAGCTCAAACTTTGCTTACATCTACAGTAAGTTTACCGGATCCCCAAGTGAGAAGACATAGTCACCGTAAAGATTCATTCGTTCAGACAGAGTATGTGGTACAAGAGGCAGAGTCATCAGACTTGTAAGTTAAATGTGCCACAAGACGTAACTTTGTCTTCTTTCGAACCATGACGAGACTGAGAAGGGGAGGGGGGGTTACGAGATTTAAGACGATCGGCAGAGCAGGGATCTTGTAACAGTGCACTCCTGACTGATGGTCGTGATAGCACTCAAAAGACGGGAACATGGACGTGGGTTGCTGGGAAGGCCTCGGGATTAGGCTTTAGGAATGCGAGGCAGCATTTGAAGCGATGTAAAACAAAGACACAAGCATATACAGGACCAGTTGAGCCATATGAAGGAACGAGGAAGCTCTGGTCTTAGTCCGGTTAGCTCATCGGAGATTACTGAAAAAGGCTTAAAAAATTCATCATCACATACTGAAAATAATAATTATTGAAAGTCAAAACTGTCTCTTCGCGGCCATGTTGACCGTCACTCGCGGCAGGCTGTCGACCTTTAAATCACGTCTATGCCACCCCCACTTCCGCGGGCTCGCAACAGGCGCTGGAGAGGACAAGTTCAAGGTCCTAGTCGTAGGCGGAGGTACTTTCATTTCCCAATGGTTCGACCGACACTGAGGCTGGTCACCAGGAAGCGGGGGTTTGTCTGTTGCGCAACAAATCTATAATCGTTTCGCAGCCGCCGGGACTCCGTTAGACGCGGGCGACGTCGCAATTGCCGATGGAGCAGACTATCATTATTACCAGGTACGTCTCTGAATTTTTTCTACTGGCACAAACCTCTCATGGGACCACTTTCAACGCAGCCTGGATGGTAATGACCAATGCTCTTTTCCCCACGTCTCTAAATCGCCTTTTTCAGGACGCTTGTCGGCTCAGGGCTGCGACCGAAAAGCGACTATCGCAAGTTACTTGCACCACTGGTTCCAAAGCATATCACATACATTCCAGAGCACGTGAAGTCGTTTTCTCCGAAAACCTCTTCTGTGACTACAGTTAAAGGCAGAGAACTATCTTACGATGCTCTCGTCCTTGCTGCTGGCCTAAAGATCAATTGGGACGGGATTCAAGGCCTTTCCAATGCCCTCATTGATCCTAATTCTGGTGTCTCGTCTATATATTCGTACGAAACTTGTGACAAAGTCTGGGATGACATTGAAGCTCTTCGCAATGGCCAAGCAATATTTACACAGCCTGCTGGAATTATCAAGTGCGCAGGAGGTACATATCTGTTCCCATTCTATGCTTTTCGCCTCAAAGAGTTCCGTTTTAGCTCCCCAAAAAATTATGTGGATGGCTTGGGATCGCTACCGTCGGACGAAACGGGATGAAAATATTAAAATCGACTTCTATACTGGCATGCCAACCATGTTCAGTGTTAAAAAGTACTCAGATGCGCTTGAAACCCTTCGGCTTGAACGAGGTGTTGGGGCTCACTTCCAGAACAACCTTGTGGCGGTTGATTCTGCCAATCATCGGGCCACATTCAAAAAGGCCGATGGGTCCTTGGTTGATGTTGATTATACTATGCTACATGTCACACCCCCAATGGGTCCTCTCGACTTATTCAAAGGATCCCCTATTGCTGATAGTAATGGTTGGGTGGACGTTGACAAGTCGACTTTGAGACACAATAACCCCGAATACGGCAATATCTTTGCATTGGGTGATTGCTCATCGTTACCTACATCTAAGACGGCGGCAGCCATCACGGCTCAAGCGCCTGTACTTACTGAAAATCTTTACTCCGTCATGGAAACGGGTAAAGTAAGTGATGCGGTTTACGATGGTTATACTAGCTGCCCCGTGCGTCCTTTTAGATCGCTACGCAGAATTTTTCATTGACTGCTCTAGTTACTGACTGGGTACGGCGAGCTGATGTTAGCTGAATTCAAATACGGTTTAGAGCCGAAGGAAACCTTTGCTAGTTTCTTCGATCAAGCCAAGAGTCACAGGTCAGTATAAATAGATGATCCAAGTTACTATTATTCATATTACTATTTCCAAAGGCTATTCTATCACTTGAAAAAGGTAGGATTTTGCTTCGTACCTCACTCACTCAACGACTCACTCGCCTTTTCATTTAGGACTTGCTCCCCGAGGCTTACTGGAAATACATGGTAAGGAATGTCAAGATTGGCAGGCAGTATCTCTGATTCACGCCATGTGTTTATAGGTCAGAGGACAGTGGTTTGGCGCATCGGGAATCATTCGTCCCAGATACTGACCTTACTTTTGAGGAAACATTGTGGATGGGCTTGATAAATAAATTTCGTGATTCCCTCTTGCCAGAATAAGAAATGGCTTCGCTCTTACAGATTAAGAAATCCAAAAGTCTAAGTCGAGTCCACACTGGCTGCAGTAATGCATAGATTGGTTTGTCGACTTTGTCACCAAGGACCTCTATCAGGAATCTTCTTGAGGCATCCGTTTTGTGAACTAGTACATATAGTATATATTGCCTCCCTTGATACATCATTGTCAAGTGTTGGGAAAGGAGATCGTTGACGAGAGGTCTGAAAGACCTATTTAAAAAGGTTTGCCTAATGCGCCCCAGACCATGGTATGAAGAAAAGGCATTTACGAGTGTGTGTAATGTTTCATTTGAGAGCAACCGTGTTTATAGTCTCATCTACAGGGAAAAGTATTCTTCCGACAGTCCTCAGACTGCGGTGGGAAAACTGCTGGGTATTAAGCATATCCATTTGTTTCGCTAAACGATAATGCATTTCGAACTTTGAAAAACTCTACGTGGATTATCCATGCGATGAGTGAGAGATAAATCCACCTAGAATAACGGATGAAAGAATCAAAGGCGTAGCTCATATATTACTATTTTGTCTTGGACGTGAGATGATACAAATGCGAGCAAGTACAAAAACCCATATTAAATTAATCAACTTCCTCGACGCTAGGTCCATCCTCATGATTGCCACCCGGGAACCCACCAGGAGCACCGCCTGGGAATCCACCACCTGGGAATCCTCCTGGGGCACCTCCGGGAGCACCTCCTGCAGCACCGTAGAGTTTTTGCATGATGGGGCTGAGAGAAAATGAAAAAATGTTATAAGATTGAGAAAGAATAAGCGACTTACTTGGCAATAGCCTCCAACTCCTTCTGCTTGCTCTCGTACTCTTCTTTAGAAGCCTCCTGAGAAGCATCGAGCCATGAAATAGTCTCATTAACGGCACCCTCCAACTTGGCTTTGTCACCAGCAGCAAACTTGTCCGCAAGCTTCTCGTCGGTAATGGAGTTGCGAAGATTGTAAGCATACGACTCCAGACCGTTCTTAGCAGCGATGCGAGCAGCGGCGGCCTCATCCTCGGCTACGAGATGAATCAGTGAAAGGAACGATAAATGATCTTGACAGTGATACAGACCTTTGTATTGCTCGGCTTGCTGAACCATGCGCTCTATTTCTTCCTTCGACAAGCGACCTTTGTCGTTCGTAATGGTGATGCGGTTCGACTTTCCAGTGGTCTTGTCGGAAGCAGAGACGTTGAGGATACCGTTGGCGTCGATATCAAATGTAACTTCGACTTGAGGAACACCACGAGGAGCAGGGGGAATACCGGAGAGTTCGAATTTGCCAAGAAGATTGTTATCTTTGGTTCGGGTACGTTCACCTTCGTAAACCTGGATGAGTACACCAGGTTGATTGTCCGAGTATGTCGAGAAAATTTCAGACTTCTTCGTCGGTACTGTGGTGTTACGCTTAATCAAAGCAGTCATGACACCACCCGCTGTCTCAATACTGACACAACATGTAAGAAATAAAGCAAAGAAAATAATGAGATCAAAACTCACCCCAGGGACAGAGGAGCGACATCAAGAAGTAGGAGGTCCTGGGTCTTTTCCGATGTGTCACCAGAAAGGATAGCAGCCTGAACGGCAGCACCATAAGCGACAGCCTCGTCAGGATTGATGCTCTTGTTGGGCTCCTTGCCATTGAAGAAGTCGGAGACGAGCTTGACGA
>QFEW01009756.1:0-10264 GCA_003316525.1 Termitomyces eurrhizus
CACAAACGTTTGGACGAGGAAATCGAGAGGCAGAACTTATGGGCGGGTTCCAAGAGCTTAAGCGAGTAGTGAGGGATGTTGACGGTAAGTTGACACGTTCATCCCTTTCAAATCCATGTTCGTGACAGTCATATATGCAGACATAACAACCATAGGTCTACCCACCATTCTCACGCCCTTCTTTGCTCTTATAAGATCTCCTTTGTCAACGGGACCCATAACTTCCGCCGCACTGTCTGCTTTGCATAGTCTGTTTGTATGCGGATTCATCTCTCCGACTTCTATTGCTCTCGATCACGCCCTTGTAGAGCTCAGTAGCACCGTCTCGCATTGCAAATTTGAGGCCAGTGATACCTCAGGAGATGAAGTTGTCCTTTTGAAGATCATGACGATCATTGAAGACTGTCTCTGTGGAAATGTCGGGAGGGTCCTCGGAGATGTTGAAGTATGTGAAATGCTTGAGACAGTATTGACGACCTGCTGTCAAATCCGTCTCAGCGGTATGTATACTAGTCATCTAACTGCAGGAGATTTCCAACGTCAGATCTAGAGACGCTGCGTCGATCAGCAGAAAACACCATGCATGCCTTGGTTAGAACTGTATTCTCAAGGTTGCATTACCTCGACCCTGCAATGGAAGAAGCAAAGCTACGCACTGCAGATGAAGACGCTCCAGAGGGCGAAATAAAACTGATAGTATCTGCGAATGAAAAGCCGACAAAAGAGGCGTCTGTAGAGGTCATTGTCGACTCTCAAGACGTCACAACAGAGAATCCAGCGAAATTAAAACCAGAACCGGTGGCCATCCCGCTGGCTCCAGTGACCCTCGTGGCTGATCGACCTCAATGTATGTTGAGATAATTTTGAACGGCCGTCTGATTTGTCTGATATCTCTAACTCCTGGTAGATGGTCTACCCTCGATTTTAGAGCTTCTACGAGTCTTAATTAATGTCTTGGATCCTACTGACCAGCAACACACTGATTCAACCCGACTTGTTGCATTGAGCATTTTAAATACCGCTTTTGAAGAGTCCGGTCTCCGTATTGCCGAGTTTCCATCCTTAGAGGCTCTCGTCCTTGATCCAGGTTGTAAATATCTTTTCCAATTGGCGCGATCCGACAGCACCTCCGTTCTGCACTATTCTCTCCGTACCATTTCTACAGTTTTTGACACAATGCGTCACCATCTGAAGTTACAGCAGGAATTGTTCCTCGCGTTTACAATTGACAGATTGGCCCTTCCGAGTTCTACTCATCCTAAAGGTTCACATGCCGCAGCTCTCGCCGGAAAGAGGACATACACCGGTAGTCCTCGAACGAACACCCCCCGCCCTGGAACGCCCATGCTGTACTCTAAGGGCGGTCCAGATGGCGAACAACAGGATCAAGAATTTGAGGGCGCTGCTGCTCCTTCGCGAATCTTGATCGCCCCTGCACGAGGCGAGACGCGAAACTTAATTCTGGAAACTCTAAGTCAAATATCTCGGTATCCTAGCTTCATGGTCGATTTGTATGCTAATTATGATTGCGACATCAACTGTGAAAACTTATTCGAGCGCCTTGTTGACTTTTTGACTAAGGTTGAGTATTAGACACCTTTGTCCATTAAACTGACATAATACTTGTTTTTAGGCTGTATACCCTACGGACTACCCTGAGGATGCGCAACAACGGAATGCGCAGTATCTGTGCCTAGACCTCCTACTAGCTTTTGTAAA
Source organism: Termitomyces eurrhizus (assembly GCA_003316525.1). Lineage (NCBI taxonomy): Eukaryota > Fungi > Basidiomycota > Agaricomycetes > Agaricales > Lyophyllaceae > Termitomyces > Termitomyces eurrhizus. Next base: position 1,720 of record QFEW01009756.1, read on the forward strand.
TGATATAGCAGCACGTGCTGAGGGTGTATGTACAACTGTGTTGTCTCGTTTCAACTTATCTAACGTTTCTTTTTCAGGTATCAGAAATTTGGCCGGCAGTAAGTATGCCCTTCCTCCCGAGTTAATGCCTCTTGAGTTTGTCTACTAGGACTTCCCAACGCCAGAATCCCTTATCCAAACCAAATCACAAAAGAAGCTGATCCTGGCCGGTGCTTCACGTTTTAATGCGAAACCAAAATCCGGCATCGCCTTCCTAGAAGAGAATAAGTTGATCTACACGGATCTCTCAGAGGACGTCACAAAGGCGCGCAGCCTCGCTTACTTTTTGAAAGGTTGCACAAGACTTGATAAACGCCTTTTGGGTGACTACATATCAAAGCCAGACAACACTGAACTATTGAAAGCTTTCATCGGGTTGTTCGATTTCCGCAATGTTTGTCTTTCGCAAACTACATACTATCTGACTCACACTGGAATAGAAACCAATTGCAGATGCTTTGCGAGAACTTTTGGAGTCGTTCCGACTACCAGGAGAAGCGCAGCAAATTTCTCGTATAACCGAGACGTTTGCATCAGCGTATTTTGCTTCCGGCCCTGGTCTGTTAGTTTGTTTTACTCTCATCTCTTTCTCATATATATATGCAGAAGAAATCAAGAGTGAAGACGCAGTCTATGTCTTGGCTTACTCTGTCATCTTGTTGAATACCGATCTTCACAATCCTCAAGTACGGGTACGTCGTCTTTCTTGTTCGCTAGCTTCTTTTCCGTAACGAAACATAGAAACGAATGACGATAGAGGACTATCAGCGCAACTTACGACAGGTCAATGATGGCGATAATTTCTCGCCAGAATTTTTGGTGTGATGTGCCAATAAACGACTCACGTTTCGTACTAATCTGTGACCAGCAAAACATATATGATTCAATCCGGAAGCGAGAGATTGTTATGCCTGAGGAACATACAGGACAACTTGGTTTTGAACATGCTTGGAAGGAGCTTCTCACGCGGTCACGACAAGCTGGTATGCGGCACTCTCTCCAACCTCATCGAAAATTTCACGAATTAGTTCCTGTTTAGGCAACTACATCATCTGTAATTCGTCTGTGTTTGACGTTGAAATGTTTAAGGTCGTGTGGAAACCAGTGATATCGGCCATAGCCTATGCTTTCATCAGCTTTGAAGAAGAATACATCATCCAGCGATCCATCGCCGGCTTTAGACAATGTGCCACCCTTGCAGGGCATTTCCACCTACCTGATGTCTTCGATTTTGTTGTTGTCTCGTTATCGGAGGCTACAAGTCTATTGTCCGACGTCACTCCTGCACAAGTACCTAATTATCCTGTCATTGAAGTGGAAGGCCAATTTCTCACAGTTTCAAACCTTTCCGTAAAATTTGGCACGAATTTTAAAGGTCAATTGGCTGCCGTCGTCTTGTTCAATATTGTCAATGGAAATGGAAACGCGTTAAGAGAGGGTTGGACTCAGGTATGCAGAACGACTTTGTTTTGGTCACCGAATGCGTGCCTTATTTTCTGCTCTTTACAGATCTTTGAGATGTTCCAAAACCTTTTCTTGCACTCCCTTCTTCCAACAAGAATGCTGCAAATGGAGGATTTCTTGGGTGGTGTTTCCATGATACCTCTTAGGGGTAGTATGCCTCCTCGTCCCGTCACCCGAAGCGAAGGCGGTCTACTCTCTACCTTGTCTTCCTACCTGATGACTCCTTATAATGCAAGTGCAGAACAATTGGTCCCTGAGGCGACCGATTCCGATATCGAAAATACTCTTTGTACTATCGATTGCATATCATCATGCCGGCTTGAAGAACTCTACGGCCAGATAATGTGAGTAGAGCAAGTGGTCGGGTCATTATCCAGTTTTGACATAAATATATAGGCAACTAGATATTGATGCGCTGATAGCCGCTGTCCGGGCACTGGAGGCTCTAGCACATGAACGAACAGTCGCCAGACTGAAACAGGAATCCGATGATGGTTTGACTCACTCAGATGAAGCCTTTTCACTGCCATATGATCCTGCGTCTGTGTTCTTCTTGGAGACAATGGTTAGCATTCTATGTCAGGCGCCACATCATATCGAGGAACTTTGGTCAGTGTTAAACTCGTGATCAAGACTACTCTCAAGTTCATTAAAAAACATCAGGCCTATCGTATTTGAACACTTGTCAGCGTTACTCTCGACCCCAACTCAATACAGCATTCTTTTGATCGAACGTGCAGTAGTGAGCTTGCTTCGTATCTGCCTAATACTCGCACAAAAGGTTAGATCTCAACGGACGAAGCAATGAATCGACTGATTTCTCGCAATAACATGTAGTCTTCTCTTCGGGATCAAATCTATGTCTCATTTGATCTTTTGTCCGGACTTCCTCAAGTCATCGCAAATTCTGTCGGCGAACAAGTAGTTTCAGGCCTCACCCTCCTATTGCAAAAGCACGGAGAAATTATCAGGTGGGACAGACTTCTATTCTAAATCTTCATCAGCTTTTCAACCATGTACGCATTAGTTCTCAAACCGAGTGGAACCTTGTCTTTGCACTCATGAGGTCCACGCTAACTAATCCAGAAGCTGCGCGGTTATCATTCGACCTTATCACCAGCATAGTGTCTGATGGCTCAAATCAATGTGTCACAATTGATAATTTCTCTGGTCTCATCATGGTTTTGGATGACTTTATGACAGTAGCAGGAACTTTGACAGAACGCTCGCAACCAAAAGGTCGTCGATTGGAGCCACTGACGTCGGCCAAGTAAGCCATCGTACTTGTCGTCGGCACAACATGTTTTAACGTCAGGTTCAAGTTCACCCCCAGTCGCCCGTGGTAAGAAAGCAGTCGAATTGCTTGCCAATTTGAACAAATTCCTGCCTCGTTTCTTGGACTCATCCCATTCGCCAAAGCATCAAGGTAAGTATAACTCGATGTATCTGGCTTTCGTTGGTTCAAGGAATCCCTAGCTTGGCGTCAATACTGCTTACATTTGTTGACATCTCTCTCTCGGCAATCTGTGAACGCTGCTCGTGAGGTTCGCCATGGTGCAATAAGCCAACTACAACGCGCTCTACTAGCTCCGCATGTATTGTTCGAGGATGCAGATCACACGCATGTGGAAGAAATCTTCAATCGTGTCATCTTCCCGCTTTTGGACGACCTTTTGAAGCCTGAAATTTTTCAAAGAGACCCGCAGGGTATGCCGGAAACTCGTCTTCGGGCTTCGGCGCTTCTCTGCAAAACCTTCATGCACCTGGATGTACGAGAGGGTCAGACTCAAGCAGACTTCCGGATTCTGTGGATCCAGATCCTAGATTTGCTGGATCGGCTGATGAATATCGACAGAAGTGATCAGCTGGTTAGCCGCTGCGATCCATTGCTTCGATCATCCTCTAACCATTTTTTGCTCAGTACGAGGCTATTCCTGAATCGCTCAAAAACGTTCTTCTGGTTATGAATGCTGCAGCTATCTTGGTTCCACCATCTGAGCCCGATATGAGAGATGAGCGGCAGCGAACATTGTGGACAGCGACGCAGGAGAGGATGGAGCGCTTTCTACCTGGGTTCCTCATAGAGATCATACCTCAACCAGCAGCAGAAATTGCTGGATCTTAGATTTCATAGCACGACAATGATATGCTTACGGTATTTGGGACAGTCCGTCTATTATTTTTGGGAAAAGTTCATCTTAGATGGCCTGAAAAGTACCTACATGAGTTGTCCAGCCAGGACATAATTGTAGCATTTGCGTACCGGACACGCGCAATAACTCCGACGATGATCAAAAGTGGAGCCAGGACATAGGTAGCGAATCGAATAAAATATGAAGATATGACTCTGTTTCCCCAGTGGGACCAATAACCCCCTAGATAAGCAGTGCACATTAATGTGGGGAACAGGATGTAGCCCGAAAGTCTAACAAAGATGAAGAATATCAATAAATCGAGCGCAGATGTCCAAGGCTCACCGATGATACTTCCATACTCTCTTTGCTTTAGCGCCTCCTCCAAATGCAGCACCCTTGAACCATACACTTCCCCCTCCCAAGCCTACCTGTATTAAAATCCAGGTCAGAGACAAGTACCCAAATGTCTTGGCTCTAAATGTCAGATCAGTTGGCCGTGATCTCGTGCGAACATACCCCATGCCAGGTCGTCATGTGTTCCCTACTTTGTATCCATTTGTTATATGCAATGGCGGTCGTCCCCAACACGATGGCGGGAAATCCTATGAAGAAAATAGCTACCTGATGCCTGCGTAAACCCGCTGCTTTCGTCTTTGGTCCTGACGTTGGTTGTAAAGTCACGATCCCTGTCCCATAAGTTCAGCACATTGCAAAGTAGATTGACAAGACCGTGTACCATAGGTAAAGGAAACTAGCGCAAGGGTCTGCAGTGTTGGATGGAAGGCAAACCACCCAGCACCTACGGGGTCATTTGCCAGGAGAGCAACCCATGTGACAATGGCCAAAACCTAGAATCATGGATAATGAAATGCTGGTATAGGCTAGGTATGACGGAGACACTGACAGAGACAGACGCCTATAAGCACAAAAATAAGATTTGAATAGATTGAGGTCATCCGGAGACTCACTATTGCTATATACATTGCAATAAGATCACCATTCCTGCCCTCGGGTTTCTGCACTTGTTCCTCTTGTCCCATGAGAGATTGTTGTTGTTCACCTGGTCCAGATGGTGGAAGGAGTTCGTACTCGGTCGGACTCAAAGCCTCAGTATTGGTCGCGTCTCTTGGAGGCATAAAGGTTGTGGACGGTTTCCTTCAAGTATCTACCGTTCTAATCGTGCTACAAGAACGACCACAAGAGAAGGACTCCAAGTAATCCTGAAGCTTAGTCAAGACCAACAGTGCGCTAAGGTTGTGTAAGCAAGCCCGATGGGAATCCATAGGCGGTATCAAACAAGCATCTAACTGATGTAATAACACGTCGTGGTATCTACAAGCCGGTAAAGAACCATAAGAGAATGTACATTAGGTATTCTACCATGTATTGTAAGGCGTAAAAGATGAGGGGATCGGAATTGCTGAAGATGAATGCGAGCACATAGTACATCTGAATACTCAAAAAGCTTAAGAAGAATACTAGTCGAGGTTTGGCCAACTGCCCTCTTCCTTCCACTTATCAATTACTTCCTTGATTGTTTCGTGATTGAACAAGGGCTTTTTCAATTTATAGCCGACGACCTCTTTAATCTTCGTATTGTTATATGCGAGCACATGCTTCGCAAGCGCGAAGCTATCCATATAGGCTGAAAGCGGCGTATTCGGTATCGGAGGCTTCGATGTGGTTATCATCTCGGTCCATCCACCAACATGGTGTTCATTAATTTCTTCTACGTGGTCACCCGTAAGCTATAGATGGAGTCAGTATCACCAATGCGCCGGTGCATTCACTCAACGAGCCTTCATAGCAGCATTCTCAACAAAGGTGAAGAACTCAAAGGTCGTTCCAAAGTAAGACGTAACGACCTCGCCAATACTCAGAAGAGTGCTGTTCGAATCGTCGACCTGCAAAGCCGGAATCAGCCACACCCAAGAGCTCTACTGGTAGGATGTACTCACAAGGTTAAATAGCGGCGCGATCAGTTTCTGATCATGTGGTGGCATTCCTTCGACCTCCTTCACCTTTTTCTTTTCATTGTGGAACGGGATCTCTTCGCCTGCAAGTGTATTTGCCTCGGTGCGGCCATGGGAAGCAATCCATTCCGCGCACGCCCAAGCAGCACCGGCGACGTCTGCTACGTTGACTGTGTTGTTTGGGTTTTTGCCTGGTGACCACCTGTGAAGGAGAAAATCAGGGTCATGAGAAGCGTATACCAGAAAACTAGATGTTTACATGGACTTCATAGGCTTCTTAAGGTAACCATATACAGAGGCGACTGTGATACCCGAAGTAACTGCGATAAAAGTTAAGGACAAGATGGTAATTAAAGCAAGATCGCATACTGATCCCATAATTGGTATAAGGCCCATACACGAAGCCAATCCGCAGAATGACCAGATTAAGACTAGAATAGATCAGATAGATAATAGTGGTAGACACGAGATCCATACCCCTCGATGGCAGCAAGAACACGTAGTGTTTCGTGCCACCATATGCCGATAGTGTTCACTGGCTTTATATCTTCCTTCTCAGTATGTTGAGATTTACTCGAACTACCAGTGTCATAGAAAGGCAATTGAATCCGGACAAATGCCTTGACCTTGTGCTTTGCCGCCTCAAGACCGATCAGACGGGAAATACCTAGGGTAGTGTTTATCTGGATCTGAGTACTGTCAGAGTTACAAAAATAAGAATACGATGAAAGAGCTAACCATCTCTGTTCTATCATCTCGAATCTCGCCTGTATAATCGAATACATAATCGTAAGGAGCCTGCCCTTCAGGAGGAACGAAGCACGAAGCAACGACCGCTGGGGATGGAAAATGAGTCCGCGAAATTGAAAGGATGAACATCAAACAAACAAGGGACGGTCAAGTTTGCCTGCCTGTACTCAACGAGAGGATTATCGATGATCTTGGGGAACTCGGCACCGATATATCTAAACAGTATGTTATGAGCAAGAGATACACGCGGATATAGATACACGCACGTTGTAGCGGGTGCAACTGAAAATTTATCGACAACTCTCAGATGCTTGTGGGTTACGGTCGGCATGGACAGATGTTGGATGGTAGAAGACACGTACCGAGACGAGTGGTTCTGCATCTCGAGGGACGAGAAGAGCGGCGAGGGCGCGGGAGATGGTGTTGAGACCGCCTGAAGGATTGTAGATGGACGATGGGCAGAAGGAAAATAGAAACTAACCAAAGATGATCACAGATGGCTTGCCAGTCATAGTCGCTTGCCTTCAAAACACAACCACTCGTATGTCATCTATTGCCTTACGTAACTAATCACATCCTTTTCTTTTCCAGGTATCGATACACACTTGAAAAGTCTTTCTGCCCAAGTTCAGGATATTCCCTAATCATCTGCCCATACAACTCCTCTGCTGCCTCTCCTAGTGGTATCGGACTCTCGTTTTGCTTAGCGGCATCTTTGGCGAGCCCCATATCCTGAACATCTCAACAAATGCACTTTTCTCTGCATCAAATTTCTTACCTTTAACATAAGCGCGGTTGCGAAGCCACCCTCGTAATCTTTTTCGCAAGGCGGTGACTTCCCGCTGAGCGATGACGGCACGGGGTTGTTTACAGATGATGCCCAGCACCCTCCCGTGCTACTGTTGATCACCCCTGCAAGAGTAGACGGCTCAAGTCCTAAGCGTTTGCCTAGTAGCATGGCTTCCCCAACAACGATCTGTTGTACTCCAAGGACAAGCTGCGCATTTTCTTTTATTTCAGAAGCAGGTACCTCATCTGAGAGGATGTTTTGCTCACATTATTGCATATTTTCGCACCTAGCCCGTATCCCGAGGCGCCGCAATGGATGATTCGTTGCCCCATCAAGGATAGAACGCTTTCTGAACGCTTGAAGGATGCCTCGGTTCCCCCAACCAAGAATGTCAAAGTTGCTGCTTTCGCACCGGTCACGCCTACCAGTCGCGTCTTGTCATCCATGACATCTGTACCTAGGTTATAATTCCAATTACGCACCACCAGAAACAGGGGCATCCACCATCACCGCCCCTGTGCTAATCACGCCCGCCGACATTTGTTGAGCCACTGAAATGTCCAATGTTGTTGAATCTATGCAAAGCGTGTCGCGCGCCTGTGCGAGTGTGAGTTCGCGAAGAACAGGGATAATGCCTTCTGTGTAGACAGTCTTGACCTCGAGCGACGACGGGAGCATTGTGAGGATGGTTTTTGAAGCTAATGCAGCCCTGTCCCTCATTACACCCCTGTGATTACTTTGAAGCAATCTCACTTACTCTTTGGGTGTCGATACAATGGTCAGCTTGGCTGTAGGAAATTGCCCGAGGAACCTCTCTTTAAATGCGCGAGAGCTTTCGGGAATTGCGTCGCACACAACAAAATGGGCGTCAGCATCCTTGGCAAATTGTTTGGAGAACAAATTCAAGGCCATCTCACGCCCCATGCGCCCAAGACCGATGAAACTAGTGCCCTTATGACGCGAATCAATGCATTGCAGGGCCTTGAGGCAACGAGGGGAGGGTTTCATGGTGGATTGCGGGGTATCAATTCCTAAGAAGTTCCGGGGAACTTGAGCACCTTGTATGCATTACGTAACCATGAACAATTCCACTTGAGATGACTCTTGTACGGGTTGATTGAGCCGTATGGATTGACCAATATGGAGTACTTCTTGCAATTGACCCATAGACCAGTTTTGTGCACGATGAGATTGTTGAAAATCATTTACAGGCGCCAATTGAGATGGACGTTTAATTTGCTTACATTGTGCTATAAGCACGTGACACGGTGGTCGTATACTCCCTTTCCCCACTTCGTGTGTCTTCAAGAGACAAGTATGTTTGCTGCGGCTACATCCTTCTTCTCTCGTACAGCGATCTCGCAGTCGTATGATATTGGTCCCTCGAGTGGAAG
>QFEW01009758.1:0-21358 GCA_003316525.1 Termitomyces eurrhizus
GATTAGAACTGGGATTTGGGGGTTGGGAAGGGTGGAGAGGATGGGGGGTTGAGGGTATCAAGAGGTAGGATAGGGGGTGTAATACTTGGGGTGCAAGTATTACTATAGTTCTGAGGCTTGCTGGTAGTCTTAGAAAGTCTCCTCTAATCCACACTGATTCTTGACAATGTAATTGATGTATTGAAGGTTTGAGTGCTTTCCAGAATATCAAATATCCTGAAATGCAGAGAGTTCTCAACAAACTCCAGCCTAAGTGATTCATTCTCTGGGAACCAACCTTTGCCTATCAATTGCCTGATTATTCTCTACTATATTTGGACTATTTTAACCCTTTTTACAGTGCACAGACCACTAGCTACACACAACTCTTTGTTACAGACTCCCCAGCCTCAATAACATATTTGTTACTCTAGTTTCCCTTTTTGGATGCCTGTTTCAGTACCACCAGTCAGTTTCTTGTTCTATCATTCCTCTTTGCTATTCTTCATTTTCCTTCCCCATTTGTCTCTGCTTCTTTTAGCTTGCTTCCATTCATAGATTCTTCTTTTGCCTTTTAGCCCTTTCCTGCATTCCATATTTTTTTGACATCCTTCTATTTATATTTCCCTTTTCCCCTTTCAGTCATGCCAGATCAGACATTGCTAGATCAGATCTTCCTTCTTTGATCCAGATCATTACAATTTGATTCTATTTTGCTCCACCTGCCAGCTCCATGCTTCCTCTCCCTATAACAGTGGCTGGACAATTATTGAATTGATAGCTTGAGCTGGTCTCTGCCCTTTTATTCTGTACTTTTTGTATATTTATTGAGGTGTTTTTGGAGATATATATTTGTTGAGACTGTTACCACGAGGCTTACAGTTTTCAGCCTTATTATTAAATGTTTATTTTGACTTCTGGTGCATGTTGTGTCTCATACCAGGGGTAGGAAAGAGGAGGGGTGGGGGTGGAGGGAGGCCAAGAGGGGGTTGTAAGGGTGATCTCTGGAGACTGTGGCTCAGTCACACAGCTGGCAAAGGGGGATCCAAAAAGAACAAGTCCAAGAAGCCTATCACATGGACTGTGGGTTAGTTAAATAACCTACCTAGGGGGTTCAGGTCTCTGAGCAGGGCAGAGGTAGTCTCCAAATTGTGGAGGTGCTACTGCTCTGCATCTTGGGTGGGGTCTTCATTTTGAGGTGTTCCTGCAGAGAGAGGGTTATGCTGGATATAGAAGGAGTATACTGCATTGGTGGGGTCCTTGAACTGTCCTAGCAAGAGCAATACATAGATTTCCTCAACTAGCCTAGTCAGTTACTCTCACAATGCAGGGTCATCATGCAGGAGATGTTTGCAAATTGTGAGTGTTCCTTGCACATCATGCTCATAGAGCTCTAATATTCAGTGTATGCACTCTTCTGTATTACCACTCACATCTGGTAATCTCAGACTCTGTAACAGGTTCTGAGTCTGTTGGACAAATTCTGCATCTGTGATGTAGAATGACCTTAACTCATCACACTATCTCAGGTAGTTGGCAAATCTTTCATGCTGTCTTGACAACTGCTTCCTGCCCACCCTGGATGCAATACCTTGCCTGTGAGAGGAGGGCAAGGACTGCACAGTAGGTACTGGCAGCCCACCTATCCAGGGAGGCCAGAGATGTGCAAAGACATGCAGGAGGGTATTAACTTCTATAGTGTATATGTGTAGCCTATTCCAGCTGCAAAGGGGCTAGTACTAGCTGGTACAGAGATGTTCCAATGTGCTGAAGGGATGCCCAGGTGCCTCCTAGAATGGATCCACTGATTGGAACCTGGTGCAGAGAGAAGAACCCAAGCCTGCTAGTTGGGCACAGGTCTTTGGCTGATAGAAGAGCCTAATGGGTGTCCAGAAGTGTCTGTGGGCCAGTGCTGGGTCAGGTACAGCATGATGTTAGGGTAGTAGGAGTAATAGAGGAGGAGTGAGTTGAGGGGGGGGGGTAGTCAGAAACATATTTGGGGAGTAATGGTCTGGGAGTGGTTGGCTGCAGACATAGACAGAGTAGGCCACTAGGGGATAGTTTTGGGTAAAGGTCACCATTTGAGCTTCTGATAAGAGGGAGTAGTCTTAGTATTATGTCAGGAACTGCTGACCTCTCTGCAGAGCTAACAACCTGCTAATTGGAGAGATTTGGAGGCAATGGAGTAGTACAAGAATGCTACTGGGTTGAGTCTGAGGGGCTCTGAGAGCTCTATGGACATCAGATAGTGGATGTGGGCCAAGAAGAGGGCCCTAAAACATGGACTCAGAGTAGCAGATGTAGATCAGACAGTAATTTAGAGAGAAACAAGTATATTCAGAGGAGAAGGAGGGATAGAGACAGAGATAGTAAGGAAACTGAGTAGGAAAAATAGGTAATACCAAGACTCATGTACTGACTATGTGGATGGGCCTTTTAGCCTGCCAGAGAAGTTTGGGCTTAGACTTGAGCAAATAGCTGATAGAGAAAGAGACTAATACCCTCCTTGATTTGGAGTCCTAGGTGTTTCAGTGTGTAGGCCAAAAGAACACTGCTATTATTTAGCCTGAGAATATTCTATTCACAGGCTGCCTTTATATACTACATTGGTGGCTATGCTGTTATTAATACTGTTTAACTAATCAGACACTGATATGTAATGGAGTATGACTAACAATAATTGATGCTAAGTAAGGTCTATGCATATGATTCATTAAGACTGACTACTAGAAGACAAAAGGGGATAGGATGGGTCAAGTGGTCATTTGAATGTGCTAAAAGTGGGCACATTGTCAGACTAAGCTTGGAATAGGGTTGGACATGGTCTGGAAACCAGTCCCCTGACAGTATCTTGTGTAAGTAAGAAGTCTAATTTCTTACACTTTTTTGAATTGTCAAACAATGATAATCTGTACATAAACCAATGAGATTTCTACATTCTAGAACTTAGTTTTAAAATTTTGATTAACATTAGCCATCAAGCTTCTTGTGTGCCAAATACAATCTACCTGTCAGAGAGTGCAAATTCAGAATGGATAGTGAGCTGTTGCTACCTGAACAGAACAACAATGTTGCTTCAGGGCAGATTGATGATAATGCCATGCCAGTGGCATCACAGATGCAGTACCAGCAGTTGACAAACTAGGAAGAGACTGAAGTTGAGCTGATCCCAGCCAAAACTGACATGCTGGGAAGCCTGCTCTTTACAGTGCTGAGATGACTCAACCAGAGTAAAGTTGAGGTGGGGGCAGAGATAGTCAGTGATTTGCCTCTAGTAATACAGGTACCTCAGAGGGTACCTGTACAGTTTTTAGAAGTGAGACCACTATTGTTGGCCTTGCATGGGAAAAGACTCTCTCTCCATTCAGAGCAGATGTGCTTAAAATGGTAGGAGTAGCCTGGACAAGCAACTATGAGTGAGGCAAAAAAAACAGAAATGCTATGAAGACACATCTCCAAATCAATGCCACTAAGTCAGCAGCCAAGATGCCAAGGACCTGGAGTAATTCTGCCAATTGAGCTAACAGGTTGAAAACCACCTCAGCCTACTGTGGCTGAGTATACATACATCCAATGAAAATGAAAACAGATGCTATGAAGTGACTTTAGATGTGCAGGTGATCATGATCTGGGCACAGTACTGTTGGGAGACCAGTTTCTGGACTGTGTCCAACTCTATTCTGAGCTTAGTCTAACAACATGCCCACTCTTAGTATATCCAAATGACTGCTTGGCCTGTCCTATCCCTTGTTGTCTTCTAGTAGTTAGCCTTGATGAGTGATATGCATGGAACTTACTCAGCATTGATTATTGTTAGTCATACTCTATTACATACCAGAGCCCAATTAGTTAAAAGTAATAGCATAGCCACCAATGTAGTATATGAAGGCAGCCTGTAGATAGACTATCTCCAGGCTGAACAATAGCAGTATTCTTCTGGCCTACACATTGAACCTACTGTAAGCTCTCTAGTAACATCTGCCTGTTTAGTTAGACTTGCCAGTCCTTTGCCTAACTCTTGCTTGCTTCTACATGTGCTTAACTTCAGCTTGTTACTGGTGCTTGCTGGCTCTGTAGAAGTAGTTCTGCAGATGTTAAGCATTTCCCTGACAAGTACTCAGATATAAACAAACAGTCAACTAGAGCAAGACTCAAATTGTATGTGAACAAGCACATGCAGTTATTGGAATCCAGAGGAGACCTGGTCCCTGAGGTGGGAACAGACAAATATATTGTATTGTATACTCAAAGTTTGGAACTAGAAGCCCAGAGTTATTTGGATTTCAAAGCCTATAGAGGTTCTGCAGTATCTATTCCTAATAACATGGAGCTGGTATCTACAATACCTGGAGACAGTTCCTGAAGAAGTGCTGTTGCCTCAGGTGAAACAAGAGATTGATGAGCCAGTAGTGTCAGTAGACAAAGCCATGATCCATGAGAACATGGAGTAGGAGTAGTCAGGAGGTGCCACCTTCTATGAGAGCTCAGAGTCCTAGGGCACTGATAAACTGCCCAGTGCAGGCATCTTCAAAATTTGTTCTAGCTGAGGGATGAAACAAAACACCAGGTATAAACAAGGCCACCCAGGCCTAGAATGACATCATGTATTGCCAACTGATAAGCATTATAGATGATGCAGTAGAGATAGCCCTCTGGCTATCAGAAGAAATCAAGCCAAGGAGAGCAGATCCAAAACATATCCAACCTTACAAAGAGGGCTGAAGTGATGGACAGGGTGTGGTCTTTGAGTGAGGTGGCTGTGCTATCACAGTAGTCCTTTTTTCCTCCATGACAGCCACCTGCTATATTTTTTTCACCACCCTCTCATACTCGTCCTGTTCACGATTTAATTTTTAGATTAATACTCTATACTCAAGTGTTTTTTCTTGTTGTTTCTCAATTATGATTACACTTATAGTTGATCCTCACATGGAGTTAGCCCCAGATTTCAGAGCGGATCATTACAGGTTTACCAAAGAAGTCTTTGCTCACAACAGAGAGGGAATGTCAGATGAGCAGGCAGCTGAAGCCCTATCCAACCTATGGTCAGCAGCTCTGGAACATAGAAAGATTATTTGGGAAGCAAAACAAGAAGAGAGAGAGGCTGCGGATAGAGCAGACAGGGGCCTCAATAGAGAACCTCCTCCAGGGCGAGCAGTTGACAATGTGATGTTGGGATCCAGACAGTCGAGGGAGCACTCCCCTGAAAACGAGGATAAAGCTCCAAACTTAGTTGCTAGAATGCCCATGCCAGATGTTATTGAGTATCCACCCATGCGCTTTGCTATTAAAAAACTCAGAAAGCATGAATACATCGAACTTAGTTACTTCATGCTAGAAGGCAGAGCTGAAGCTGCAAGAAACAAATTGATCTCATCGAGTGAAATTTTTACTTTGGCTAAAGAAGATGATGTGCTTTTGCTTAAACCAGTAATCAATTTCAAAGAGGCTAAAGGGAAAGATAAAGATCTTGTGCTTCCTCCAAGAGAGCTGGCCTGCCAACATGATTGAGGCAATGCATGCATTCTTTTTCCATCTAACTAATTATAAGCTGTGTAATGATGGATCTGATGGTCTAAAAGTGCTGATCCTGTATCAAGCCTGAGTCAGGCAAAAATGGCACTGGAAGATAAAGAACCCTCCTAAGGCTGGCATTTTGGATATCAGACTGATAGATGATAAAGTTTTGAGGATGCTAAAAGATCAAATTTATGATGCAAAGAGGAGTGTGCTTATCAGCAGTGAGTAACTTCAGCATACCAGAGCTTACAACATTACTAATAAAGCACAAACCTTTTTTCAAAACTGGTGAATGTACTTGGTTTATTATGCTTTATTTCTTGCTTATTTGTGAATGGTACTTGCTTAAACTGGCATGCCTTCCCAACAGCATGTGGCGCAATAATTGCTTATAATAATGCTTTATACCAGGAATCCTTGATCTATCATAAGTTTCTGTGTCATATTAATTTTGCTTTATGCAGGGAATATAATGGTGGATGTCTTCCATTAATGTGGACATCCTACTGGCTTTAATTTGCATAAATTTCCTGCATGTGTTATATGCTATATTTTTATGGCCTCTCAATTTGGGCTCAAATAGACTTAAACTCGCTAAAAAATGAAGCCACAACACTGGCTACTACAAGCAAGGGAAAAAGGAGGTGTTCTTCCTCCCCAGCTTGAGACAATGAAGCTTCTAGCTCCTATAGCGGCAGACACAGAAAAGAGGCAAAAGGCAGTGAGTATTTTCAGCACCATGCAGGTTCTTCCAGTAGCTCATTGGGATCAACCAATCCAGCCTGTGCAGTATGCCTTGGTCAACACATCCACAATATCTGGCACTGCAGTGCCCAAGACCTCTGAAATGGAAAAAAGGCTTATGTATCACAAAACAAGAGTGGGTGGCTTATCAATCCAGAAGGAAAGAAGTTGTGCACCAATTGGCAGAAACTCCAAGGTTGTTTCATCCTCTCACATGACCACAAGCATGAATGTTTAGGTTGCAAAAAGAAGGATCACATAGCTCAGAAGTGCAATCTGGCTCAGTCAATTTAAGTTTGCTTCACCCTACAAACCTGCTGAATGGCAACAAGAAATTGACCAGGCAGGAGCAGCAGACTTGTATCCTAATCTGGCCTGGCATCTGCAGTTTGGTTTCAACGCTGGAATACTGAGCATTTTGCACACCTATACCCCTCCCAATAAGCAATCAATTAGTTCATTTCCCAATGAGTTTGACAGCATCGTCCAGTCAGAACTTTCCAAGGGTTGTTATCTGGGACTTTTTAATAAAAAACAAGTACAAGACATTCTTGGTCCTTTTCAAACCTCCCTGCTATGTATTATCCTGAAACCAAATAAGCCTGGCAAGTTTTGACTCATTCAAGACTTCTCATACCCACACTCCAGCACATTATTGAGTAATAAGTGATCAATTAATAGTGCAATCGACTCTTTCCAATTCCCCTGCACATGGGATACATTTGATAGTGTTTATTTACTCATTTTGAGACTTCCACTTGGATTCTAAGCAGCTGTGCAGGATGTCAAGGAAGCTTATCACACCATTCCAATCTTGCCATTGCAATGGCCTGGTTTGGTTGTCAGATTATGTGAGCCCAATTTCTTTGCTATCAACACTATAGGTTGTTTTGGGTTGAGGTCTGGTTGCAGTTGCTATGGAATCGTGGATGATGCTGGCGCATACATCATATGGGCTAACAGAATGGGGCCTGTCTCAAAATGGGTTGATGATCACTTGTTCTTCCAAATCAGGCAAGAACACATTGAGGAATACAATTCCAAGCGTCAGCTGTGGTGAAAAGACATTCACAGAGATGGAGGAAGAAAGCATAAGGGTGGAAGAATATGGTATGAAGGAAAAAGAGACTACAACAACAAACTGGAAGAATATGATGAGGACATGGAATTTCCAATACTTGACTTGTCTCATACCTCTCCAAGGTCTGAAGAAGACCAGCAATACTCCTACACTATGCAGGATCTTGATGCATTATCTCATAGATTGGGTATTCCATGGGAACAGGACAAAGACATTTCATTCAGTAATGCCATCCCTTACATTGGTTTCTTGTGAGATATTGAATGGTGTCAGGTTAGCCTCTCAAAAGAAAAAAGAGATAAATATTTGCAAGCAATTGCTGAGTGGAAAAAGTCCAAAACTCATACTTTCGAAGATGCTCAAAAGCTATATGGAAAACTGTTACATTCCTGTTACGTGTTACCAAGAGGATGTGCTTTCCTCACAAGCTTGGAAGTATTCATGGCAATCTTCAGTAACCATCCGTTCATGCCAAGAACTCTGCCAAGGAGAACAGCAGCAGACTTGGACTGGTGGAAGTGAGTACTTTCTGAATTAACAATTTGTGAATGAAAGCCTTACCTCAACATCCAAGCCTTCTCTGATGCAAGCTCCTCTACCAGGATCAGTATCACCATTGACAAGAAATGGTGGGGGTGGCATCTTCTTCCAGGATGAAGAGATAAAAGCCGAGACATTGGCTGGGCTGAGGCTGTTGGATTTTTTTTCCTAGTGGCAACAATTGCATGCATGTGATGTGATGGAGAGAGAATCAAAGTGTTTGGTGACAACACAGGTGTTGTCAAAGGATGGTGAGCTGGAAGAAGCTGGAATAAAAGCGTCAATGAGGCTTTCCAACAAGTTCATGAAACTTGTGAGCAATTCAAGCTATCTATCTGCACTCGATACATACCAAGTGAATTCAATCCCGCCGATGGCCCCTCAAGGGGAATCTATCCTCC
Source organism: Termitomyces eurrhizus (assembly GCA_003316525.1). Classification (NCBI taxonomy): domain Eukaryota; kingdom Fungi; phylum Basidiomycota; class Agaricomycetes; order Agaricales; family Lyophyllaceae; genus Termitomyces; species Termitomyces eurrhizus. The sequence goes on from QFEW01009758.1 coordinate 8,266, forward strand.
TAAAAGCCTACTATTACCCCCCATTCCTATACCCAAACAAATTGCTAAGTTTGTCATTAACCTTGACCTCTCCATCATTCAGGAAGACAGCTGCAGTAAAGGTGATTAAATTTTCATCACCAGAAAGAGTAAGAAAGTGGACAACATTCCACAAGAGTCTCCAAACAAGGTCTGACAGAAGCAATTTGAGGAATGGTGGCAGCTCTCAGATCACTGAGAAAAGGGCTTATTCTCATGACACAACTTCAGTTCCTCCTGTTATTGGCAAAAGAAGACCAATGCCATATCCAAAGAGATTAGATCTTGCAGTCTCTACTCTTAGACCTCATGTTGCAGCTTGTGACAGGCTGAAACTATAGAAGCTATGTAAGCCACACAGTGATGGTTCTCAGGAGGACATCACTTGCCTCTCTGATGGAGAAGCTGAAAACATATTTGCAGTCATGAGTGCAGGGGGGAGGAGCAGGGCTTGACTGTATGTTTGCGATGAGCAAGAGAGGAGAATTTGGATAACTTGGCATTCAAGCCAATCCAAGTTTCGCCTTTAATAGGCTCATCAGATCCTTTGAATCTCCTTGGTTTTTCCACTTCTATTGTTTTCTATTGTTTTTCAATAGACAATAGCCCATGCGGTTTCTAGTTAATTAGTGTGGCATACAACTATAATGTTATTGTTTTCCTTATAGTGCAGAATAATGACTTATTGTTCTGCCCACACAATTACTTACTTGTTCTCGCTTATACCATTGTTTTGTTGCCATCCAAGGCAGGGGAACAAGGCCATTTGTGAGTCAATAGTAATAGTGCACCTTGTTCTATACATAGCAATGACAAAATGTCATTGTGCCTCCTTTTGAAGACCGGTTTGCTGGCTAGTGTTCATGGGCTCTATGGCACATATACTGACTAGGGATATCAGGCTTGTATAGAGTGTGTAAGTTTTAACTGTACATTGTCTTTTAAGATCAATAGTTACTTACATTTAGAATACTCAGGTTGGTTTATGTCTAAGTATATAACATGTGGTTAGTATGTCTGCATTCCAGCACTAAATGTAGTAACTTGCCGCATGGGATATGGTATAAACTAGTGTATTATTTGGATATCATTATCACGGTAGACCTGCTATCAGGGACTTTTTTGGTTCAAAAGGCAGGTAGGCCATATTGATCCATGATTATATCTCTATAAGAACCTACCGTTATTTCATTGGGGTAGTATGAACAGACAGGGAGTACCTATGACTCTTACAGACCCGGTGTATCGTGCTTCTCCTTGCATTTCTGCATTGAGCAGCCGGTAGTGGGGCGTTGCTTGAGTACAATTAGGACTTAGCCATAACCTTTGCTGTAAAGTGACTCCTACAGTGGTTTGGTACATTTAAAACACTTTCTCCAGCTGTGTCAGGCTCTTAGTCCTTGGCCCAGCGGCTCTGTTGACATACCTGCACACCTCCAGTTAGTGGTGGGGAGTTTGTTGTGATAATGCATGGGGGTTGGCAGGTCTAACATCCTGCTTCCTAGCCAGGCAGGAATCTGGAGCCCCACAGTCAAATGTATTTCGACATCAAGCCATAGTATATGACTGCCCACATAGTATACTATGCGTATGGGTCATATATGTCTGTTGTATCCAAATGTCCAGCAGTCCACATATTAGTGATTTCCAGAGAGAGTTCACGGTCGGAGTCAGACCAGTCAAGCCAATTGTGGTGACTAGTTGGAGCGTGATGTAACTCATTAACCTGAAGTGTTTCAGGCTCCTTATCAAAATCTGACAGAGTAGGCTGAGACTGCTCAATACGTTCAAAAACAGCTTTTTTCCACATCCTAGTGAGATCAAACATGTTTTGTGTGTGTTTATGTGATACAAGCCACCTGGCATTCCAGACTTCTGGTACTTCTCTAACGTTGGGCAAGAAAACAGGTTTATTGCTCCCTTGGACACAGGGAATCTGTACCCATTGAAGCTTTCCAGTGGATTGAGCTTCAGCTAGTACTTCCTCTCCGTCTCCAGCGATAGCATTGGGACCCCTTAGTTGAATGAATACACCACCATAATGAGTGCTTATGGCCAACCAGTCATTACCTGGTTGGAGATTGGTGATTTTGGCAGCCTCTAACTATGCTGCCCACAAGTTTTGAACTGTTTTTCCTAGTTCATGTATGTTAAGAATTCCCATACCTGATTAAATTCAGACTTTATCACAAGGACACCACCCAGCGCCGGTTCTCTGACATCGAACCATTTAGTACATCTCTTATTAAGCTCTGAATGAGCCCATGATCTAACCAGGCTTTCCGGATAGCCACGCTTGCAGTATAATCTGGTTAGGACATTGACTGCTTCTACGTACATCGACCTTTTTGACAACAGAGTAGCCATCTGTGACATTTCTCCCACAAAAGTCTCTCTTTTTACATCAAGAGGATGGGCACTATGCCAAGGAATTCTTTCCTGATGGTTTTTTGCCTTTTTATATGGTGCATGAGCAAGCTTACCAGCCTCATCTTTATAGATGACCATATCTAAGAACGGCTGAAAGAGAGCCGAGGCAGACCATTGAATCTTACATCCATCAAAGCAAATTTTATTTACTACTGCCAGTGCTTCCGCCTCACTGGAAGCGTAGACTATTGCTAGGCAGTCATCAATGTATCGGCCATAAAACGGAATCTGACTAGTTTTGAGTGTTTGGCATTTTCTTTCAAAATGTAACCCATACAGGTTAGCCAAGTATGGACTGTCAGCGACTCCCATTGCTAGTCCACGGGCTTGTTGATATAGTTGATTCTCAAAGCGTAAGATTAAATTACTGTTTCCCAGTTTTAGGCATCGGCAAAAGATAGAGATTTCATGTTGTCTCCATTCAATGAATGCCTTTTCATCTATTCCCTCTAGTCTCACCATGTTGTAAAGGTACAAGAAATACATTTGCTTAACTATCATGTAACACACTTGTAGGTGGATATTGGGATAAAATGCTACGACATCTCCTGTACAGATGAAGAACTTATGACCGGGTTTTAACTGTAATTTACTCAATTTTATCACCAGATCTTTCGTTCCGTGGATGATTTCTGACACCGTCTTAATGATTGGTTTGAGTTTTTTACTCACATATTTGGCACAGGGGTTCTGCAATGCTGAATGACAAGGAATTATCAGTCTAAACTTGACTAGTTCCTTGTGGATCTTTGGAATACCATAAAATTTCAGGATCTTAAAGTCTTTAAAAGGTATTTCCTTTCCTTTTGGTCTGGTTGGTACCAAATGTTGCAGAAATGTTCCGAGTTGTGGGTCATAAATATATACTTCTTGACCTAGCTTGACTATGTGAGCCACCATAATTCTCAAAATCTCAGTAGCTTTAAGTGGATGTAGAGATATGTAATCCTCTCGATTGAGCAATATTGATTTTGATTGTTCTATAATCCAGGCTCGTGATGATATGCAAGTACCTAAGTTTTTGTCCATATTAGTGACTATGTAGTCATTATCTAACATGAACTTTTTGAGTCAATACACCTGGGGAGATAGCGAGCTAAGTCTGTCCCGGGGTAGAATGCTGGACATCTGTAGTAGATGGCAAGTAAGATGTTGCTTTCCCAGTTTCAATCCGAACTCAAGATAATCTGGTAGTTTTGGAGGCCAACTTTGCTCATGTGGGACTTCAAAATCTGGATCATAGTTGGACTTTTCAGTGTTTGTAAAAGCAAAGACAATTTTCCATTGAAGTCTATTGTGGAAGTCTTTCCAGGCAGATTCTATTAAGTCCTTATCACATCTGATTTGGAACATGAAGTTCATGCTGACGCTTAACTGATTGTGAAATTCCTCAGGCAAATCAATGCCCGGTGAAGTGTGAATTGATGATTTAAACTTCGCTGCAGCTAAGATATCTACTGGTACTAAGCTGAGTATATATCTAATTGCTTCCAGATAAGATATGGTTAGTATCCAGTCAGGGTAAGAACAGTGGTCTGCATACCTTACATTTTGTTTAGTTGAGACAACTAAGCCCTGCCCTTCCCTTTTGATGCCTTTAAAGTGGAAGACTTGGTTTTCTTCTTTCTTCCTGCGACCGCCTTTCCTGCTCTTTGGGCTTTGGCACGTGCTGCCTTTGCAGGCAGAGGAATGTATGGACGTGCAAAGTGCTTCGCAACCTTGCCTTTCTTCTGAGAATAGGATCTTGTCAGAATCAATAGATCTATCAGGAAATCTAAGAAGACTTACTGATTTGTGTTGACCAGCAGGGTTGAAAAGTTGGAGGAGAAGATGTCAGGAGACTCCTCATTTCTTCCTTCTTTCACTCTTTATCTCTTCACTCTCCCTTCATTCATTCTCTTATTTCTTCTGACATTATTTCATTTTACTGTTTCTATTCTTTCAACACTATCTGTTAGTACTACTCTCAGCTCTTGAGATGCTCTGGTTCTTTAGCTACCATTCAGACAAGTGTGGGCCCTTTAGCACCGCTTCCAGACTGCTTATATAAGCCAGAGTTTACCTTTCTGACTTCTAAAGTCCGGAGTTTTCCTGCCTTGTTTGCACAGTTGTTTGGTTAGTCAATTTTTGAGTTTTTAAGGTTTTGTTGTACTGTACAGTTGTTTCCCATGCTTCAGAAGCCCCAGAAGCGTCCAACCTGGCATAGGAAATCTCTAGACTTGTTCTTTTTGGATCTTCCTTTGCCAGGTGAGTAGTTATTATGATATTGTCAGTACATACTCTAATACACTTTGGACCTCCTTCTGCCAGCTGTGTGACTGAGCCACAGCCTCTAGAGGTCGCCCTTACAGCAGAACAAGTCTCTACATTTCGGTCTGGGAGCCCCCTTCAGCCTGCTTGAGCCCTCTCTTGCCTCTTTAGGTCTCTCCCCCACTGGATTACTTTCTGCCCCTCTGTTGCTTCTATGACCCAACCAGCCCCTTCAGACACTCCCCTGGATGCTTCTGCCCCTCAGGATGATGCCTGGGGTCACTTTCTTGCTCTGGAGACTCAGGTGCAGACTACTCAAGCTTCCCTCATCCTCCACACCACCAAACTTGCTGGATTGCATCAGGCCACAGTCACCATCTTCCATTCCTTTCAGGCCCTCTTAGAGTGCCTCCCTCTTGCTCCTACCCCTCTCCAGGCACCTCCAGTTAGGGCTGACACACCCCCAGTCCCTCAATTTGGGGCCTCCCCCCCAGTTCATGCCAATATTCCTTGCCCAGCACTCCCAGATGCATTCAATGGTGACCGAGCGATAGGTGAGCGTTTCCTGCAGTCCTGCATCATCTGTATTCAGCTCAGTGGTGAGGCTTTCCCCTCTGATGCTCTCAAGATCGCTTGAGTTCTTTCTTACATGAAGTCTGGGCGAGCTTCAACATACATGCTATGAGTCTTTTGACATCCTGGAGGAGTGGAGAGTTTTGGAAGTTGGGATCAGTTTGAAAAGGAGTTTCAGACAGAGTTCTTCCCCTTGGACCCTGCTAAGGTGGCAGCCCTTACTCTCCAAAATCTCCATTGATATGAGCAGGAGAAGCAGACCCTAGATGAGTATATGATGAAGGGACATCTCAGATGTGCGCAGGGAAGGTTGCAGTCAGCGCAGGCAAGCAACAATGAAATCTCAACTTAGTTCATGCAGGGAACTGGAGTTCAATGGAAGAAGTTTAGATTGTGTATCGTACGGACAGAATGCAACTATTGCGCTCACCTGGAGTTCAACGGAAGAAGTTGAACTCCATGTGGGCTAACATGAATTGAAAAACTACTATTCTTTGCTGCTGTTAGCGTCTGCGGGTCCACGATAAGATGAAGATTGAGAAACACTTTCATCACTCCCACTTGACAAGATCTTTATCCTTTCTTAATCCCCAGTGCATCTCGGAACTTCTCAAAGACTTCGCGTGGTAAGGCTTTGGTAAATACATCGGCAAGCATGTCTTTCATAGAACAGTAATGAAGATTGATTTCTTTCGTCTTGATGCGCTCGCATAAGAAGTGATGTCAAATATCAATGTGCTTGGCTCACAAGTGTGCAACTGGGTTTTGCGCTAATGCTATGCAGCCCTGATTGTCTGCGTGGATAACCATCGCGCGTAGTTGAGGGTATCTGAGGTCTTAGAGAAGAACTCGAAGCCAGATTGCCTCTTTCGTGGCATTTGATGCCGCCATGTACTCGGCTTCCACTGTTGACAGCGCAACCGTGGGTTGTTTCTTGGCTGACCACAATACAGACCCTCCTGCTACGTCGAACAAAAATCCGCTGATGGAACAACGCGAGTCAATGTCTTGTGCCCAGTTTGAGTCGGTCCAACTCACGAGGTCAATTTCTTTGCTCCCACTTCTTCCAAAGACTAACGCCATTTTGGCAGTGCCTTTTAAGTAGCGTAGGATGCACTTTGCGGCTTCCAGGTGAGTTTTCCTGGAATTGCCGCCATACTGAGCAATAATTCCAACAGAGTATTGGATGTCGGGCCGTGTTTGAGTGGCATACAAAAGCGCACCAACGATTTCGAGGTATTTTAATCCATTTGCAAATTTGAGGTATTCTGAATGTTCACTTTCACTGGTAGGTGATTGCGAGGTGGATAGGACTTGTTTGATGGCGGAGGGTGTGGATACGGGTGTGCACTCGGACATGCTGAAGCATGCAAGGATTTGGTGGATGTAAGCAGACTGGTTCAAAGAAATAGTACATGCTTGCCTGTCTTGCTTTACTTGGATGCCTAGAATGTATTTTAACTCGCCTAAATTAGAAATTTTGAACTCGGCAGACAGTACCTCTTTGAACTTCTGCAGTGTTGTGAGACTCCTTGCGGTGAGTGCCATGTCATCGACATATACAAGCACTAACATCACTATTTCGCTGCCTTTCTTTAGGATGTAGAGACAGTTGTCTGCCTGGCTCTTTTCAAAGCCAGCTTTCAACATAACTTCGTTGAGTTTAGTTTTCCATTGCCACCCTGCCTGCTTTAGTCCATAGAGAGGTTTCCATAACTTCCAGTAGCCTTGTCCCTTGCCCTCAATGATTACTCCCTCTGGTATTGTCATGTATATCTCTTCTTTGAGGTCACTGCGAAGGTAAGCTGTGACAACATCGACTTGATGAAGCTCCCAGTCCTTGCAGGCAACAACAAATAACAGAGTCCGCAGAGTGGTGAACTTGGCAACAGAGGAGAAGGTTTCAGTGAAGTCTTGACCACAGACTTGCGAGAAGCCCTTCGCGACAATCTGAGCTTTGTATTTGGAAATGTTTCCGTTGCCATTGTGCTTAACACAGAACAGGATGCAACTTCCAACGGCTTTCTGACCTTCAGGAAGCATCAGGACCCATTCAAAGGTGCCGGTCTTCTGCAAAGTCTTGTACTCAGTTGTGATCGCCTCCTCCCACTGCTTTGAGCAAGTGGAGGACATGGCTTCACAATAAGTCTTTGGTTCATTCTCTCCAAAGGCAACATAGGCTTTGTGCTGACCATTATGTTCTATTTCAGAGGATTTGTCATCCATGGTTATAACGCTGTAACGTTCAACCTGGTAACAGGTATGTGCAGGGTGGTCCCTTGGGGGTAAATTTGACCATTTCTAGACTCTTGGTGCAGTGGCAGCTGGCATTGATGTAAGCTTAGGAGCGACTGACTCTGGGGTTGGTGTTTCAGTAGGTTCTGACAAGGGGTTGACAGGTGTCAGCGCTGGAGCAGGACCTGAGGGTACATTGTCCTCTGGGACAAGTGTTGCCAATTCCTCTGTCAATGGTGGGTTTCCACGTGTTTTGAACTCTGCTAAGTCTCCAGGACTGTTGTCCTCCACAAAACGTACATCCCTTGCTGTTATCAACTTCCCAGTTTCAACATCTTCTAGTCAGTAGCCTTTAGTTTCATCCGTCCACCAGCCAATCATACGGCATTTAACTGATGTAACCTCTAGCTTTCCTCCTCAGAGTTTCTTAGGGATATTAACGTACGCAACAGATCCAAAAATCCGCAGGTGCGAGATATCAGGCTTTTGGCCTGTCCAGGCTTCTTGTGGCACAATACCATCCAGGGCAAAAGTGGGTGAGCAGCTTCAAATATGGATTGCATACATAAATGCCTCGCCCCAGTAGTGCAGGTCCATTCCAGCTGAATGTAGCATACATCGCACCATTTCAAAGAGTATGGCGATAGCCCTTTTGGCTATCCCATTTTGCTCAGGTGTGTAAGGCACAGTCGTCTCATGTAGGACTTCATTTTGATGGCAGAACTCAGTGAGTAGTTCCTTTAGGAACTCTGTCTCTACGTCTGAACGTATTCGTTTAAGCTTTAAGCCTGATTGTCTCTCTAACATCGCAATGATGTCTCATAGTGCGGCACCGGCTTCACTTTTTAGTCTCAAGAGCTGACCAACCTTGAAGCAGGAGCTAACCTCAACAACGACCACGGTGTATTGCATCCCTGTTCATGTCTCAACAGACATCGGACTGGTGGGATCAACTATGACAAGATCCATTTTTTCATAGGTGGTGGTGCTGGCATGGGGGAGAGGTGTGCGATGTGATTTGCCGAGGGCACAGCCCTTGCAAACATGGTCGTAGGAAGTGGGGGATGTAATGGTAAGGCCCGTTACCATGTCTTTCTGTTGCATATCCCTGATTGCATCATAATTCAAGTGTCCAAGGTGACGATGCCACAGACGGAGACTCCCACTGGTGATGTAAGCAGACTCAGTTTGAATTGCAGCGCAGACAATATGATACAAGGTGCCTGTGCTACCTGATAGTGACGCATGGAATAACTCTTCCCCACTTTTTGATATGATCACTCCAGTTTCAGATCCCTCTGTGTAACTCTTGTAGGTTGCACCCTGACGTTGCAAGGTTCCAAAACTAACAAGATTGGCAGCGATCTTTGGAACATGAAGGACATTAGTCAAAGTGACTGTTTTTAGACCATCTGGCAACTGCGTTCAAAATTTTACAGTCCCACGCCCAATAACAGGTATGTTATGGGCATCTCCTACCAAGATCCAGTCGTTGTCTGAGTTGGAAGTCACTGATGTGTACGTGACAAAGAATGATGGATCAAAGAACATGTGTGATGTTGCGCCAGAATCAAGAAGCATGTTGCCAGTGTGGTTAAATTTTCCGGCCATATACACTTGTCCAGGATCACGAGAAAGTTCTCAGAGATCAGTAATGACAATGTGAGCAGCTTTCAAACCATTACTGGCCCCCTTTTTCTTCTCATCCTCAATGTGCTTAGGGCACTTGTTGATCCAGTGTCCGAGCCCCTGACAATAGCAGCATTTGTCATCAGCTGCTGCCTTCCAGCCTTTCTTTTTGCTGTCGGACTTCTTTGAGGCAAGCAGAGCTGTCTCACTCTCTTTCTTGCAAAATCGGTGGTTGTATTCGGCTTGAAGTCGAGTCGACACATCCTCAGGGGTGAGTTTTTCCAATCTGAATAGCTGAATTTTGATGAGGTCCCATGATGATGTACATGGCAATGAGAGCACAAGCACGCGGGCAACATGAATGTCAGGGAGTTCCTTGCCAGCTGCTGTGATTTTATTTTTGATGTCAAGCATTGCAGCAATGTGGTTGGCCATACTGGTGCCATCAGCATACTTCCGAGTGTAAAGTTCCTCGAAGTAATAATGCACATTGATTTTCTGCTGATTTGTGACGTGTAGTGCCTTCCAGCCATCCCACATAGCTTTAGCAGTTTTCTTGTCTGCCACATGGGGCCACTGAGAACTCTCAGCCGCAGACTTCATCAATCCTTGTGCTGCCTGATCCCGCAACGTCCACTCAAGGTATTCCTTTTTCTCAACTTTCCATATTGCTTTATCTGAGCCCTCAGGTTTAGTGCTCGATGGTTTGGAGGGTTGCTCTTCGTCACCAGTGACGATGAGCCAGAGATAGCGAGACTGCAGTGTGGCCTTCATGTGCTCGGCCCACAGTGCATAGTTTTCGCCGTTAAGTTTTGGGAATTTGAATGCATCTCCGGAGCTGGAGGATGCAGCGTTGAGTAGACCGCTTGTGGGGCCCATAACCTGACAAAGAGACGTCTCGGATGTGCGCGAGGAAGGTTGTGGTCAGCGCGGGCAAGCAACGATGAAATCTTGACTTAGTTCATGCGGGGAACTGGAGTTCAATGGGAGAAGTTGAGATTGTGTATCATACGGACAGAATGCAACTATTGCGCTCACCTGGAGTTCAATGGGAGAAGTTGAACTCCATGTGGGCTAACATGAATTGAAAAACTACTATTCTTTGCTGCTGTTAGCGTCTGCAGGTCTGCGATAAGATGAAGATTGAGAAACACTTTCGTCAGCTAATCCTGTGGCATGAGGTACAACACGTCCATAGTATGCGTGAGACGTGTGTTATATTAATGAATCCATCATTCACAGGACCCAGAGAAGGCGCCAAAATCTATTAGTAACGCCATCATGGGAACAACATATGAAGGCACATTTGGTGCACCTCTCAATAAACTCTCCTTCATGAAGAAGACATTTGAGGAGAAGACCGATGAGGAAAAGGAGAAAACACAGAAGGTGAGGGACAGTATCTGGAAAATCTGCATGTCCAAGCTGATATTCCTTTGACAGAAGAATGAAGATGATCAAAAGGGTGGGGAAGCAATCCGTCATGCATCATCTAACCAGTTGAGCCACCAAAGAGAAGCGCTCAAGGCATGTGAAGAATCTGATGGCACTGCATCTGACGCTGATAAAGAAAACATGCCAGCCCATGCTCCCATCTCAAAGCCACCTTCAACCATGGCTAACCCTACCTCTTCTGCATGTCAATCCTCTGCCAAACCCATATCGAAGCCAGCCATAAAACCACTCTCCACTATCAAGCTTGGAAAGCGATCATCAATCAAGTTTGATGATGAAGAAAATATGTCTACCCATAACACAAAGCATATTCGCAAGAGTGACTTCGATATTGCAGGGTACATGGAGGAAGAGAGGGAGGAACATTGTAAATTTCAAGAGAAACTTTTGGAAGGGTTGGATCGTGCACAAGTGCAAGCAGAAAAAGCGGCAGAGAACAATCAAGACTTCCAAGATTGGTTCCTCAGTGTCATGACCAATGCATGTCTGAAGTAAGCGTTCAAATATTGATATCTAGATGGTTTACTACTTTTTTTGAACCCATTTTTACCTTACATGTTGATACTTGCTGATCTTTGTTGTAATCTTGAGAGAAACCTCTTGCAATACCCTTTTGAATAATCACTTGTACATAGTTGGATCTGTATAATTTTTTACTCTCTTCTAATTGATATATCTATGTTAATGGTGCAAGTATTCTCATAGTGAGGGTGGTGGACAATCAAAGTATTGAGATACTTGATTGGGCTGAATGCAATTGAGGCAATTTGTGAGGAGGACACCTACATGATAATAGCATCCTAGAGGAGAGGCATAAGGCCTCATCTTCCACCCAGCATTGAGAAATGGCCATGTGTTAGACACAATGCCAAAACCATGCTCGACCTCGATTCTGACAGCTGACATTGTTGCATTCCAATCCAATTCTTCCTCGGTGCACTCACCCATTCCAGCATATGGGCTGAGGATATTGGGTCCCACTCCATAAGCCAAATCTCCAAAGATTTGGAAAGCATGCAGGGCGTGCTCCTCTGCTGGGGCATTTTGAAGAGCTTCTGCATTGGATTCTTTGTGGTATGCGAATTGGGCAAGTTGATCAAGTAGCCTGCTATTGCTGAGCAGGAAGTTATCATTACGGCGGCCTTCAAATGCCCTGTATAAGTGGCCGATGATTCCATTTGACAGCATGAGGGCTTGGAATTTCTTGTGGCCATTGTAGGCCTGTCATTGATACCAGGTGGGGCAGCAAATGCGCTGTATTGTGCAATCGAGGAAGCCAAAGATTGTCTTGATCGGTGCTCCTCGTTGTTCGATAGCCTCTGCATACTTTGCAAGTTCAGAGGGGTGTAAGAGCCCCTCTGAGTTGCAGCCCAATAAATGCTCCCAATTTTCGTCAATGAATTCCACCAATTCATTAACTACTTCTGATATAGCAGAAGCAGGCCGATCGTACAGTAAAGAGAGTGACCAAAGGTCACCTGCACTGCGAAACCGTGCTAAGAGCAGACAGAACTCTCCTAAGCCAGTAAAAGAATATCTACTGGCTGTACTAAACTCCTCTGGTATCTCCAGTGCTTCCAGCATCTCAAAGATCTCCGGTGCAGTCAATCTGTGAGTGGAGTCTAATCAGCAGGTGTGGTGGCTGTGATAAATCCTGGCACACCGAAATCTCCAGCTTTCTGATCCACTCCTCCGTTATTCTCTGACCTCCAGGTTCCAGTTGAGGAGCATTGGGCTTGTGATTTGCCGTTTCCAAAAGTAAGGTAAGCATCTGATCATCACGTGATTCTTGTTCTGCATAGGCAAGGAGAGAAGATCGCTATCAATGATAGAAGATTCCTGAGGGCTCACAGAGAAGAGTATGGGAACTGCTGTGAGCAGTAGATCTCATTCATATCAGAGTCGATGTCGAGAAAGCGAGGTTGCAGTCATCCGGAGATATCTGTAGGAATTCAAATCTCTGCTGCCAAATTTGGTACGGCCAACAACCGGCAGCTCGGCTAATTCTAAGCAAATTTTCGTTATTGACCATCAAATTTAAGCTAAATATCAAAATATGGGCGCTGCAGAAATGCTCTATTACATCATCAATCCTGTTCTTGAATCACCTACAGGTGGGTGAGCAACAGAGTAAAAGCCGAATTCTTCAATGGCACAGATGCAGACTGTGGGGACCGAATGGGACAGCCACCGTAAGCGTGCCTGGCCAACCCATTCGACGTCATACATATCACATCCGCCATTGTGTCGCAGCACGAAGAAAGCAAATTCAAGGTATATAATCAGACTAATCGTGTCTGTGTTCTCATTAGGTTCAAATTCTAACACAGACGATGGACACAGTTCCAAAGGAAGGGAAATCCGTGGATCAGAACACACAAAGGCAACGATTGCCGAAAAAAAAACAACGTCACCCAAACGTCTGGGATATTCTCCTTGTCATGCAGTGTAGCTCTTGTTTACTGCCTTGATAGTTCATTACAAGGATACAAGGATGCCCATG